>PVKV010006291.1:0-11922 GCA_004027835.1 Alouatta palliata
ACGGAGTTTCGCTCTTGTTACCCAGGCTGGAGTGCAATGGCGCGATCTCGGCTCACCGCAACCTCCGCCTCCTGGGTTCAAGCAATTCTCCTGCCTCAGCCTCCCGAGTAGCTGGGACTACAGGCACGTGCCACCATGCCCAGCTAATTTTTGTATTTTTAGTAGAGACGGGGTTTCACCATGTTGACCAGGCTGGTCTTGAACTCCTGACCTCAGGTGATCTGCCCGCCTCAGCCTCCCAAAGTGTTGGGATTACAAGTGTGAGCCACCACACCTGGCCTTTTTTTTTTTTTTTTTGAGACAAAGTTTTGTTCTTATTGTCCAGGCTAGAGTGCAATGGTGTAATTTCGGCTCACTGAAATCTCCACCTCCTGAGTTCAAGTGATTCTCCTGCCTCAGCCTCCCAAGTAGCTGAGATTACAGGTGCCTGCCACCACGCCTGGCTAATTTTTGTATTTTTAGTGGAGATGGGGTTTCACTATGTTGGCCAGGCTGGTCTGGAATTCCTGACCTCAGGCGATCCACCCACTTTGGCCTTCCAAAGTGCTGGCATTACAGGTGTGAGCCACCGCACCTGGCCAGAAATATCTTTTTTTAATTTTTATTTTTTAGAGATGGTCTTACTCTGTTGCTCAGGTTAGAATGCAGTGGTGTGATCACTGCAGCCTTCAACTGCTGGGCTCAAGTGATCCTCTGTCTCAGCTTCCCGAACAGCTAGGACTACAGGCATGCACCACCATGCCTGGCTGAAAAAAAAATCTCTTTCTGACAAGCCCTCAAAGGTCCTGAGAAAGGAACAGGGAGGGTGAAGGATGGGTGCTATATGGCATTCTTCCTTTTGCCAGGGTCTTCACTGCAGCCTTTGGGGCTCTCATACAGAGGACAGGCGCTGGGGAGGGATATGGGAAGAGTGGGAAAACAGATCAGAAGGGCACTGACGTCACCTGTCGAAGCAAATACTCCTCCTCTTCTTTGGAGATGAAGTCAGGGACATAGTAGATTACAGGTGGTGCCTAGGATAGAGAGACCCCCTGAAGATATGGCTCTTCAACCCACACAAAGGCCGTATCTTCACAGAACAACCCCTACCCCTGGAGACAGGCCCAGGATGTCCTCAGACAGGTCAGGGTCTGAAGTCAAGGGACCAGTGCCATTCCAGGATGGCCTCTGACAGTTAGAATGAATTTGGTGGGAGGGGGTAGTCCCAACCCAGGAACTCAGGAGTCAGCCTGACTCCTTCACCCTCTGTACCCCAAATTCTGACAACCTGTTCCACTCTGAATGGTTCCAGGGCTGGGACTCTGGCGTCCTGCTCCTCCATCAACACCAACTCCTTGTACTCAATCCTGTAGGGAGGGAGAACACATGCTGAAGTCACTAAGCCTCCCACCCTAACATCACGATGCAGCCTTCCACCCCATCACAGGCTTGGCCTCACTTCAGCCCCCTTTTGAAACTCATCTGGCCTCTAAAAGCTGAGTCTTCAGCATCTTACAAGCCACACAGAGAGCCCTAGGCTTCGTGTCCGGACACAATGAGCCCCAAGAATATTCCCCCATTACTCTGTCCGCTAAGTGCCCATCAAAAGATGCATATGCCCTCTCAGTCCTCCCACGGAAAACATTCTCTGGCCTCACACACGGAGCCTTTCTCAAAAGCTCCACACATAGTCCCCAGGGATGCACCCCAGAACCCATTTAAACACCTTGAGACCCCACTTCAGACCTGCAACCGTGAGCCGGGCTATCAACACTCAGCGCCCCGCGCCCCGCGGAACCCCATTCTGTGAACTCCTGCGATCCTAATCTGAGCCTCCTCAGACAAGTCCACCCTCAGCCTCCTCGGATCTCCCCATTTGAACGCCCCTCGGATTTCCCTTCCTGAGGGCCCCTTCACTCCAGTACCCTGGGATCTTTAGCTCTGAGCCTGACTCCCAAGCCTTTATCCCTCCCTGAACCCTTCAGACCCCCGATTCCGAGCCTTTTAGGACTCCAAGCTCTGAGCCTCCTCGGACTCCTACTCTGGGCTCCCCCGGATCCCCACTTTCAGCCTTCTTGACACCCATCTCTACCCCCAGCGCCCCCTAAAACTGACCGTCTACCAGTGTCCCCTCCAATTTCCAAATTTCAACATCCCCAACCCCCTCCCAGTCATTTCCGTTCCGCATTACAGACGCAGAACTCGCAGGCCAATAGAAGCTCCCAGAGGCCTCAAGGGCCCGCCTTCCACCCAATCGGCGCTCTCACTCAGTATTCGCCTGCCCCTTTCATCCTCGCTCAGGGATAGGCCGCGCCTCCTGGCTCCTGGCCTCTGAGCCATTGGCAGGAGGGCGTGGGCGGAGCATCGTCGTCTGGGCACTGGCCAATCAGAACTTAGGAACCGAACCCGCCATCTGCGGAGTTGACCCTGATGGGTGGGACCAGGACGGCGGCCGGGACAGCCTCGGTAAGACAGAAGAGGCTGTTAGAAGGACTTCCCGCGGCCAGCGCCACCCCATGCCCACACTGTAGGGAGGCGAGATTGAAGGAAGCACTTCCTTTCCTGTCTTCTCCCAGCAAGGGTACAGAGGCAGGGCCGAAACCCCCAAACAATGACCCCACACAGAGAGGCCATAGAAACGTCTTTATTGAAGAGGACAGGAGTCATGCTGAGTTTGGGGACATGCAGTGAAGGGGCAGTCGTGAGCTGTCCTTGGTGGTCGGGGCCCCAGGTCCGCCCTGGACTCCCTGGGCCTTCAGGTTCTCCCTCAGGCTGTTGGTCTGGCCCAGGTGCTATGGGGTCCTTTGAGGCCAGTGACCAGAAGGTAGACTGAAATTGGGGTTCCAGGATTTGGGATCCCCTCAGGGCCTTGGGGCCTCAATATATTAGAGATAAAGGCTTAAGGATTTGGGGTTCCCTTGGGGCTGGGGCTCTTGGAATTTGGTGTCTTGAGATCCGTGGACTCAGGGCATTGAAGTTCTGCAGTTTCCAGCGATGGGAATTCCTGTGTGGGGTTTTCCTGGTGCCTGTGAATAGGGCTTGAGGTACCTGGGAGCCTGGAATGCATATCCTGACTGCAGTCTCTCCCATCCCAGGCACAAGGACCTCATAATTGGGTTTCCTGAGGGCTTGGGATTGGATTTTCAAATTTGGGATTCCCTGGGGATTTGGGGATTCCATAATTTGGGGGTCCTAGGAGTTAGGGCATTGGGGTCGTCTAGGGGCTATAGGACTTGAGGGCACAGGGGAGTTTGGGACGTGTGTACTCTAGGATCTAGGATCCCCAGAGTCCTAGAATGGGGCCTCCAAATTTTGGGGTCCCCCAAAGGGGGAAGTCATTACTTAAAAAATAGAGGATTTTCTGGGAGTCTGGCCAGCACAGGAGCTGTGGGCCATGTGGGGTGGGCGTCATACAAGGCACTGGGGGTTTCTTGAGGTGCAGAGGGTAGGAAGACTTGGGGGTCCTGTAGTTAGCATTTCCAGGACTGTTTTGGTGTCTGTAAATTAGGGGTGACAGTGGGCTGGTTATGGTGGGTTTCTTCTTGAGGGTAAGAACAAGGGTCTTTGTTAATGAAGGAAATCTCTGATTGAGGGGCTGGAGTGTAAGGGCTTCACGGTGACCCTGGGGTCACGACATCTTGAGGGGACTAATGTTAAGTGGGGAACAATGACATGAAAGTCTGTTACTCTTTTGCTCTGCGGGTATGACCTATGTTTATTTCAAGAGGACCCGAGGGGAGTGTTTGTTAATGGGAGGTTTCTGACCCAGGGCTGGGTGATTCGAGAATGTACTGTTGTTGTATATTATGTGGAGAGGGTCACCATCATTTGGGGTGATGTGAAAATCTGTTAATCTGGGAATCTGCTCTGAGGGGTTGGGGATAGGGACTAGCCTGAAGGTGCTACTCAGGGAATCTCTTTCTGGGTGACATGGGGTCTGCATTTGGGGGTTATTATGGGGGCATCTGTTAATAATGGGGCCTCAGTGATCGAGGGCTGGCTAACAGGGGTCTCTACTCTGGATATGTTACTGGGAATCTCTATCTCAGGGTGACTCAGGGCTCCTCGGGTATCAGGAGATGCTAGTGGGGACTCTGTCTCTTTTTCAGGTGTCCAGGGCCTCTAAGACTGCATCTCCGCCCTCAGCATCCAGGGGAACCAGCAGCAGAACAGCAACCTGGAAAGGAGGATGACAGGGTCACATCCTGAGGCGGGCAGCAGGGACATCTGCACCCATCACCGCCAGCCTTTCCCCAAGTGTCTGCCATCAGGCCTTTCTGGACTCTGCCTCTACCTCTCTGGCTGTGGGTGTGTGTGTGTGTGTGTGTGTGTGTGTGTTTGTTTTCTGAGATGGAGTCTCCCTCTGTTGCCCAGGCTGGCGTGTCATGGCGCAATCTTGGCTCACTGCAACCTCTGCCTCCCAGGTTCAAGCAGTTCTCCTGCCTCAGCCTCCCAAGTAGCTGGGACTACAGTTTTAGGCCATCGTGCCTGGTTAATTTTTGTGTTTTCGGTAGAGACAGGGTTTCACCATGTTGGCCAGGCTGGTCTTGAACTCCTGACCTCGGGTGATCCACCCGCCTCGACCTCCCGAAGTGCTGGCATTACAGGCGTGAGCCACCGCGCCTGACCTCTGGCTGTTGTTCTGAGGCTCGTGTGGAGTGGAGGGTGTTCCGTTTCCTTTACCGGCCCCCTCGAAAGTGGAAGTCGCTAGAATTCAGTGCGGGGCCCTACACCCTAAAGACTGTTTCTGGGTATGCTTACAAGTCACAAGTTTTCCTAACCTCTCTTTCCAGCCCTGACCAGAGCTCCAGACCTCTAGGTTCAACGGCCTTGTGGATACCTCTCCCTGAATGTCACATGGGAGAGGGGACAGGGGTCAGCCACGCACCTGGAAATGGAGTTCTCTGATGCAATGTCCTTTGGGGTCCGGACTGTGGTGAAGGTGCGTTTGGGCTGCGTCACTGAAGAGGAGGGCAGGGTGTAAAATGAGGGGGTGACAGACCACATGTGTCCTCAGTACATCTAGACTCCTTGTCATTAATTCCTCCCTACAACTCCAGTTCCCACCTGGATCCCACATTCCCAATACCCATCTGGGCCTCTTGTCCATAATTCCCACCATGTCGCCTAGTGACTATCCCTGTCCCCAGCATCTGCTGAACCCCATGTCCCCAAAGAGCCTTGTCGCTAACTTCCTCATACCCTCTAGCACCTATCCTTTTGGGAACTTTGTCTCATCATTTTCCTGGACCCTGTGTCCCCAGTTAAATACCAGAGACTGTCACCAGTATACACTTGAGAATCCATGACCCTTCCTTCCATCCCAAACTTATACGCCTCCCCACATATCATCCCCCAACTCACTTGTCACTTGATGTACTTTTTTGGCTCCAACACTGTCCCCGGGGAGATCACTGGATCCGCCAATCCTGGGGAGACATGGGGAGGGGGAAAGGTCAGAGCCACAAGAGGTTGGAGTCTGACTTGAGAGCTGGCCTCCAGGAACCTATGAGGAAAGGGCTGGGGTTGGCAGGTGTCCACACTGTCTTGCTGGTCTGGGAGGAGGAGGCCATCTGAGGGGGGATCAGGGCTCCAGCTGGTACCCTGGGTTAGGGCTGGAAGTTTGGGCTCACCTCTGAATACGGGATGCTGGTGCAAAGACCCCATGCTTCGGGGGGCAAGTGAAGTACCGGACGCCGAAGACAGAGCCATCGTGCTTGCCCGTGGGCTGGTCCAGCTCAATGCCATACCAATAACCTGCAGCATGAAGGTGTCAGGATTTCTCAAGGCCCTGCCTGCCTCCCGGCCCAGAGTCCTCATCCTCACCTGGGGCAAAGTCTGTCTTCCCATAGAATTGCACAATCCCCTGCTTCTGGCCCGCGACCAGGACCTGGTCTCCAACCTCAGCCTTGGCCCCATCACGCTGCTGCAGGCTGCCCAGAGATGGGGATGATGGAGTCTTCTTCTTGCCTAGGGGTAGAAGGTGCAGGAGGTAGTGGGGGTGATGTCAACTTTGGGGACCCCGTGCTACCAGGAAAACCCCAAGGTAGAAACCCTGTTCTTGGTTTGAAGTGAAACTGTGTTAGATATAGTGAAGCCCATGTTTCTCTTCAAAGAATCAGTATGTCAGTATCTTCAGCTCTCTTACTCTTTAATTCTCTATTTTAGAGTTAACTTCCTTATAGTTCCAGTAAACAACCTTCCCCACCAGTTCTAATCAGTACTTCACGTCTGTTCCCCAGCCCCCAGCTCTGTCCTGACTCATCCTGGTCACCTGCTTCAGTCATCTGCTCTGGTTACCTTCTTTAACCTAGGTCACTCCAGCTACCTGCTCTGACCCACCCGTAACCATCCTTCCTGCCAAACTACCCACCCTGCCACTCCAGCTTGGACCTCTGCTCTCTTTAAAATAGCCAGTCAGGATTAGTCTAGCTTGCGTGGTCTAACCCTAGCCAACATGGGAACAACAGAGCAGTAGGGGCAACCCCCATCAGGCATAAGTACCCCTTCCCCTCCTTGTCCAGGTGTGTGCTCGCCATTGTTCCATCTGTGAGCCGCACCCGTCTATAGAAGTAAATTGCCTTGCTGAGGAAATTTATATTTGAGTGCCACTTCTTTTGCGGCATCAAAAACTCTACTTACAGCAACTGAATCCCAGATGCCGGAGAATTAGGAAGGGGCTTTAGGCCTGAAGGGAAACCAAGTCAGAGAACCTGAAGAACCCCAAAATCCTTTCTCAAAGCTGAGGATATGTGGGCCAAGGAAAAGCTGAGTCAGAAGTCAGGAGCCCAGAAACTGTCCTTTTAAAATTAAGGGAGAATTGGATCCCTGAGTAAATCAGGCCTGTAATCCCAGCACTTTGAGAGGCCAAGGAGGGCAGATCACTTGAGGTCAGCAGTTTGAGACCAGCCTGGCCAACATGGTGAAACCCCGTCTCAACAACAAAAAAAATATAAACATTAGCCAGACGTGGTGATGGGTGCCTGTAATCCCAGCACTTTGAGAGGCCAAAGTGGGCAGATCAGGAGTTTGAGACCAGCCTGGCCAACATGGTGAAACCCTGTCTCTACAAAAAAAATACAAACATTAGCCAGACGTGGTGGTAGATGCCTGTAATCCAAGCTACTCAGGAGGTTGAGGAACTAGAATTGCTTGAACCCAGGAGGCAGAGGTTGCAGTAAGCCAAGATCATGCCACCGCACTCCAGCCTGGGCAACAGAGCAAGACTCTGTCTCAAAAAATAAAATAAAATAAAATAAAATCATAAAAGCCAGGATCTCCACAGATTCTTCCCTAAAACTAGGGGAGACCTTTGGGCCTGAGAGGAAACTAAGTCACAGAGGGCAGGGAACCCACAGGACCTTCTAAGAACTGGGTGGGGCCAGTACTGAGCCAAAGGGAAAACTGAGTCATAGGAGTCAGGAACTCAGAGCTATTCTTCCAAAACTGGAGTTTGCGTCTGAGGAGAAACTGAGTCACAGAAGCAGAGCTACCCACAGAACATCTCCACACTGGTTCTTCCCACCGCAGGGATCCCCTCTCTGACCTTTGTGTTCCCTGCGGCCTTTGCCAGTGACACGGGAGAAGTCCATCCGGGGGGTCCGGGGCGTGGAGGTGACAGAGGAGGGGGGCGCATCCACTGCCTTGGAGATCTTGGACACAGAAGCAAAGAGACCTAGAAGTACAGAGCCCAAGCTTGGTATTGTCCTAGCCTCTGCCCTCAGCCCCCATTCCCCATCATCAGCAGCATCAGAACTACTGAGTGGACCCCCGGCCGCACCCCTCTTGGGCCCCAGGTGGGACTGACCCTGCTTGGGGGGGCAGATGAAGTACCGAACGCCCCCAACACTGCCATCGTTCTTGCCCTCAGGCTCGTCCAGCTCCACGCCCACCCACTGGCCGCTGGCAAACTCCGTGGTCCCGCAGAACCGCAGCGTGCCCGTCTAGGGAGAGAAGGGAAGCAATGGCTGGGGAAGGAAGGCTGAGAGGCCACCATGGAGTGCCTGCACACAGGCAGCAAGGTGGGTGCATGAGGCCACCCTGGGCCCAAACCCCAGGTCACACATCACCATCTGCTGGCTAGATGACTTAACCTTTCTGTATCTGAACTTCCTTTGCTGTGAAATGGGAACATAAATTATACTCACCTTATAGGATTGTTATAGAGTTTCCCTGTCTCATATAGTGAATAGTGACTAGCCACATAGGACAATTTAAATTTATTTATTTATTTATTTATTTAATTTTTGAGAAGGAGTCTTGCTCTGTCACCCAGGCTGGAGTATAGTGGTATGATTTTGGCTTACTACAAACTCCACCTTCTGGGTTCAAGCAGTTTTCCCATCTCAGCCTCCCAAGTAGCTAGGACTAATACCCAGCTAATTTTTGTATTTTTAGTAGAGAAGGGGTTTCACCATGTTGGTCAGGCTGGTCTCGAACTCCAGACCTCAGGTGATCCACCCGCCTCGGCCTCCCAGAGTGCTGGGATTATAGGCATAAGCCACTGTACTGGGTCAACAATTTAAATTTAAACTAAGGCTGGGTGCAGTGGCTCACACCTGTAATCCCAATATTTTAGGAGGCCAAGGCCAGAGGATCACCTGAGGCCAGGAGTTTGAGACCAGCCTGGGTGAAAACGGCAAGACTCTCTCATCTTTTTTTTTTTTTTGTAGAGACGGTGTTTCGCCATGTTAGTCAGGCTGGTCTCGAACTCCAGACCTCAGTTGATCCACCCACCTCGGCCTCCCAAAGTGCTGGGATTACAGGCGTGAGCCACCGCGCCCAGCCTAAGACTCTCTCATCTTAATCTGTTCCAAAAAACAAAAGCAGAAAAACCCTATTTTTTACAAAAGAAAAAAAATGTAGCCAGGTGTGGTAGCTCAAGCCTGTAGTCCCAGTTACTCAGGAGGCTGAGTGGGAGGATAGCTTGAGCCCAGGAATTCAAGGCTGCAGTGAGCTATGATTATGCCACTGCACTCCAGCCTGGGCAACAGAGCAAGACCCTGTCTCAAAAATAAATACATACCCTAGGAAGAAGACTCAGATAATTTACTCTATTGCCCAGTCTGGAGTGCAGTGGCACAATCTCAGCTCACTGCAACCTCCCTCTCTTGAGTTCAAGTGATTCTCCTCACTTAGCCTCCTGAGTAGTTGGGATGACAGGCACATGTCACCACATCCAGCTTATTTTTTGTATTTTTAGTAGAGATGGGGTTTCGCCATGCTGGCCAGGCTGGTCTTGAACTCCTGACCTCCTGATCTGCCCACCTTGGCCTCTCAAAGTGCTGGGATTACAGGCATGAGCCACTGTGCCTGGCTATAATTTTTAATTTAAAAATAAATAAATTTACCCTGGGCGTGGTTGCTCATGCCTGTAATTCTAATACTTTGGGAGGCCAAGGTGGGAGGATCACCTGAAGTCAGAAGTTTGAGACCAGCATGGCCAACATGGTGAAACCCCCGTCTCTACTAAAAATATAAAAATTAGCTAGGCATGATGGCATGCAACTGTAGTCCCACCTACTCAGGAGGCTGAGGCAGGAGAATCGCTTGAACCCAGGAGGGTTGCAGTGAGCCCAGATCATGCCACTGCACACCAGCTTGGGCAACAGAGTGAGACTCCATCTCAAGAAATAAATAAATAAATAACAATAAATTTAAACTAAATTAAAAGTGCCTTTCCCCAGTCACACTAGCCAAATTTCAAGTGCTCAATAGTCACATGTGGGTTGTAGCTGCTTTAGTGGACAGCACAGACAGAATATTTCTACCATTACAGAAAGCTCTGTCGGACAGGGCTGTCATAGAGAAATTAAAGCCCTCAGAACAGAGCTTGGTATTAAGTAAAGGATCAGCAAGTATTAGTTACTGAAAAAAAATTTTTTTGTTCTATTTTAGAGACAAGGTCTCACTCTGTGGCCCAGGCTGGAATGCAGTGGTGTAATCAGAGCTCACGGTAACCTTGAACTCCTAGGTTCAAGCAATCTTCCCTCCTCAGCCTCCCAAGTAGCTGGGACTACAGGTGCACGCCACGAAAGCCTGGCTAATTAAAAAAAAAAAAAAAAAAAAAAGCCGGGCGCAGTGGCTCATGCCTGTAATCCCAGCAACGAGATCAGGAATTTAAGACCAGCCTGACCAACATGGTAAAACCCCATCTCTACTAAAAATACAAAAATTAGCTGGGCATGGTGGTGCATGCCTGTAATCCCAGCTACTCAGAGGCTGAGGCAGGAGAATCGCTTGAACCTGGGAGGCAGAGGCTGCAGTGAGCTGAGATGGTGCCATTGCACTCCAGCCTGGGCAACACAGCAAGCCTCTGTCTCAAAAAAAAAAAATCAACTTTTTTTAAAAAATACAGATGGAGTTTCCCTGTGTTGCCCAGGTTAGTCTCAAACTCCTGTGACCTCAAGTGATCCTCCCCACCTTGGTCTCCCAGAGTGCTGGGATTACAGGTGTGAAGGCACTGTGCCCAGCCTGTTAGCTATTATCATGCTGTAACTTTGGTCAGGGGACTTCTTGAGCCTCAGTTTCATCTGTAAAATAGAGATAGTAAGCCACCTCATGGAGTGATTATCTGGTGGAAATTTTTTTTTTTTGAGACAGGGTCTCACTTTGTCGCCCAGGACAGGGGTACAGTGGCACAATACCAGTACAGTGCAGCCTCAAACTCCTGGGCACAAGCGATCCTCTCACCTCAGCCTCCCGAGTAGCTAGGACTACAGGTGTGTGCCACCATGCCTGGTTAATTTTTTCATTTTTAGTAGAAATGAGGTCTCACTATATTGCCCAGGCTGGTCTTGAACTCCTGAGCTCAAGCAATCCTCTGCCTCAGCCTCCCAAAGTGCTGGGATTAAGGGCATGAGCCACCACATTTGGCAGAAACTTTTTTGTTTTTTAAAAAAAGTTTCCTGCTCTGTCGCCAGGCTGTAGTGCAGTGGCACGATCTCAGCTCACTGCAGCCTCTGCCTCCCAGGTTCAAGCGATTCCCCTGCCTCAGCCTCCTGAGTAGCTGGGACTACAGGCATGCGCCACCACGCCCAGCTAGTTTTTTGTATTTTAGTAGAGATGGGATTTCACCACGTTGGCCGGGACAGTCTTGAACTCCTGACCTTGTGATCTACCCACTGCCTTGGCCTCCCAAAGTGCTGAGACTACAGGCATGAGCCATCGCGCCCAGCTGGAAACATTTTTAAGACATGTAAAGTTGCTTAGCTGCAGTGAGCCTTTAGTGAGTGTGGTGATTATCATTATGGGAGGCTCATTCACCTCTCCATGCCTCAGTTCCTTGTCCATATAATGGGCTATAATTAATTAGTGCTGATCTTAGAGGGTTGATGGAGGGACCACAATAGTGCCTGACACACAAAGAACATTTAGTATGCACTGGACTCTGTTCTAATGACCTTATGCATTTTAATTAGTTTAAACCTCACCCAACCCCCTAAGGTACTAGTATTATCTCCATTTACAGATGAAGACATTGACGCCCAAAGAGGCAGAATCACTGGCTCCAGATCCCATAGCTGGGAAGTTGCAAAGCTGAGATTTACTCCGGCAGGTCCCTGAGCCTGAGGTCTTAACATTGTGCTATGCTGCTTCTCTCTCTTTTTTTTATTCTCACCCCACCCTGCCCTACTATGCTGCTTCTCTAAGGGGCAGTGATTGGTACTCCATGTCTTCAGACAAAGGTTTTCACCTGATTGAACCTCTTATAGTCTTCTGGGATATAAAATGGGAAGAGTCAACCCAACCTTCTTTCAGAATTGTGCAATGGAAATGATTAGATCATGCACAGCAGAATGCTTTCTGGATGGGGCCGAGCGCAGTGGCTCACGCCTGTAGTCCCAGCACTTTGGGATCTAAGGCAGGCAGATCGCTTGTGGCCAGGAGTTCTAGACCAGCCCGGCCAACATGGCGAAACCCCGCTGCTACTAAAAATTAAAA
>PVKV010006291.1:12022-53468 GCA_004027835.1 Alouatta palliata
AAAACAAAATTCAAACTCCTTCCAGTGGCCTACAGGTCTGCTGTGATGCAGCCCGGCTGACCTCTCCACTTCACCCCTCTTCCCACAACTCCCCTCGTCACGCTGCTCCTTCCTGCCTCGGGGTCTCCACACCTACTGCATCCTTTGCTTCCTTATCTTTGCAGGCAGAGTTCTTTCCCATCTCAGTTTAGACATCACCTCCTTAGAGAAGCTGTCTCAGAACACCCCGGCTAAAACCACCCCAGCATTCAGCCAGGGAAAATTTACTACATGTAATGGTGTTCACAGCCCTAGTTCCTACCAGAAATTACTTTTTTTTTTTCTCGGTAGAGGCGGGATCTCGCTATGTTGCCCAGGCTAGTCTGTAACAACTCCTGGCCTCAATCAACCCTCCCACCTCGGCCTCCCAAAATGCTGGGATTACAGGTGTGAGCCACCGTGCCCGGCCCAGAAATTATTTCAACTGTAGGTTTACTTTCTTGACTGTCTCCCCTTCATTACAAGTGGAGCTCCATGACAGCAGAGTGGGGGCAGACACAGCACTCTCTCCCTAAGGGACAGACTGGACCCCACATGGAGCCTGAGGGACACCCAGGAAATGAATGAAGTTGGAGTCCCTGGATAAATGAAGATTCTCTCTGCCCTTTGGGGCCGTGACGTCCACTCCCCCTACCTGAGACTCCTTTCTCTTTTTTTTTCCCAGCTTGCTCCTCCCCATCTGCAATTTGGGTACATTCCCCATCACACCCCAATCACTCTGGCCTAGGCTCACCTACCCAGACTTGCTTCTGAGAGCAGAGGGGCCTCATCAAGGACCACAAAAACCCAGGAGGAGCCACAGGTACACAGAGCTGCACAGATCACTCTGCTCACCCCTCCCCACAGCAGCCATGACCGATCTCGGCTGTCACTGTCGGATGATGGGTTATCTCCTTCCCACCCCAGGCGGAGAGCTCAGCACATGGTGAGTTTCAAAGGAGACACTCAAGAACAACTGAGATGAAATCAAGTACTGGGTGGATGGTTAGGATGGGAGGCAGACAAACGGGAGACACTGCACTTGCCCTGAGGACCCAGCTCCAAGGGATGAAGGGGCTGAGTCCCACCCCCCACCCATCATACACACGCACACAACCCCAGCCCCTGACCTTCTGGCCGTCCAACAGCACTCGGTCTCCCAGGCGCAAGCCCAGTGCACTAAGCATGAGATTGCCTGGGACGTTGTCATAGTTGGGCAGCGTGACCTTGGGGAGGGCGCAGGACAGTGGCACCGCCTCTTCCAGCAGCGTCCGCAGCTCCTTGGCCACCAGCGCTGCCTCTGCCTTGTCCAGGGACATGTCCATAGGATCTGGGACCACCTCTGCCGGCACCTGTCCTTTTCGATTCTGGGGGGACAATGGGAAGAGGGGATGAGGACTCAGGGCACAGGTCACACCCCCATGGAGGCACTGCCCCTAGAGAACACCAGTCTGGGTGATGCAGGGGTAGGACTAGGTCATACCCTGGGCCAACCTAAGAATAAGAAGGGGCAGGATAAGTCAAGGCGTGGTGGCTCACGCCTGTAATCCCAGCACTTTGGGAAGCCAAGCCAGGCAGATCACTTGAGGTCAGGAGTTTGAGAACAGCCTGGCCAACATGGTGAAACCATGTGTATTTTCGTCTCTACTGAAAATACAAAAATTAGCCGGGTGTGGTGGCACACGCCTGTAATCCCAGCTACTCCGGAGGCTGAGGCAGGAGAATCGCTTGGACCTGGGAGGCAGAGGTTATAGGGAGCTGAGATGGTGCCACTGCACTCCAGCCTGGGTGATACAGCGAGACTCCACCTCAAACAAAAAAAAAAAAAAAAAAAAAGAACAGCAGGGCAGAAAGGTGCAGACCACATCTCCAGGGAAGCCCACCCCTGAGACCCAGGGCTGGGGGTGTGTCAAGTAATTTGATGGTGGGCTTGGGGGCAGAAGCAGTAGGAATGAAGGCCACATTTCACTGCTGTAGGTCATGCCCCCAAGGAGGCAATCTCTGGAGACCCCAAACCTGTAATGGGGACATGTGAGGGATGAACATTGAGAATGGGCTCCTATGGGCTGGGTGTGGTGGCTCACATCTGTAATCCTAGCACTTTGGGAGGCCGAGGTGGGCAGATCACCTGAGGTCAGTAGTTCGAGACCAGCCTGATCAACATGGTGAAACCCCATCTCTATTAAAAATAGAAAAATTATCCAGGCGTGGTGGCACATACCTATAATTCCACCCACTCGAGAGGCTGAGGCAGGAGAATTGTTTGAACCCAGGAAGCAGAGGTTGCAGTGAGCTGAGATGCTGCCACTGCACTCCAGCCTGGATGACAGAACCAGACTCCGTCTCAGAAAAAATAGAGAGAGAGAGTGGGCAGATCTCGGGGGCACAGGCCATGTTCCCCCAAGATATCCTTGCCTGGACGGCTGCAAGGTAATTAGCACTGGGGATGGAGCATGGGTCGGGGGTCAAAGATCATATTGAGGGCTTAGGAGGGCCCAACCCTCTCATTCACAGAAGGCCTAGCCCTACTTTCCTTATTACCCTGAAATGCTGTCACGCACTGCCACGGGGTAGGCTGGATGACCTGAGGAGATCCTTTAATCTCTCTGCCTCAGTTTCCCCATTGTAAAACAAGGCTTATAATAGACTTCACCTGACATATAACGAACACTAGGCAAATTTCAGCTGTTATTGCATTTGCTGAATGTACAGATGGCATTTGTAATATCTGGAGAGTCACGGGAAATGCAGAGATTTGCTGGAGGGAAGTCGGGGAGGAAGGGAGCAGGAGGGTAACGGGTTCTGGGCGAGGGTGGCAGTACCCTCAGCGCGGGGTTGGCGCCGTGCTCCAGCAAACATTTGGCGGCACCTAAGCACAGGTTGGAGGCAGCGATGTGCAGGGCTGAGCCGTGGTTGAAGTCACTGCACGTGGAGTTCACCACTGCAAGTGGGCAAAAGGAGGGTTTCTGGGTGAGTGAGCGCCCCCAGCCCTCCTCCCACCTCAGGGCTCATCTTTTAACTTGCAGGTCCCAGGCCTCTGACATGCAGAGCCCCGCCCCCATCTCGGAACCCCACCCCTCCTTTTGTGGCCCCGCCCCTCCCTGCAGTGGTGGTCCACTGAGCCCCCTCTCCCACGCCTCCAGCCTGCCACTATCTCCTTGAATCGCAGTCCTCCTTCCCCTCCCAGCCTGGCCTCACCGGGGTCTCCACCTCCCTCACACAGGTCCTTGTTCCCTCCCAGCCAGGGCTCTCCTCCTCACCTCGCGGCCGCGCGCCCTTCAGCAGCACTCGCACGAGGTCGGGCACATCGAAATAGGCCGCGTAGTGAAGCGCGTTCATGTTGGTCCAGCGGCTGCGCAGGGTCACATCTGCGCCTAGCGCCAGCAGCTGCTGCGAGAGGCGCACCGCTGCCGCGGGGTCCCCTGCGCGATAGGCGAGGTCAGCTTGGAACCCCCATTCCAGAGCATGGGCCCAGTGCATGGGGAGGGCCCTGGGCCTCAGGAAATATACTTTGGGATCATAAGCTTCGGGTTCCAGATGGGCCCTGAGTTCTGAGTGGTTTTGAGGGTGTTGGGTCTGGGGGCCTAGGCTTTGGGGCTCATGACTTGGGGTGTGGGCTCTCACCGACTCCGTGGGCCCCAGCCTTGCACGCATAGTGGAGCAGTGTCATGTCGGTCAGCCCGTCACGATCGTTCACATGGCAGCCTCGGCGCAGAATCTGTGAGTACCAGGGGAGGGGGAGGGTCACACACATGTGGGGGACCACATCCCCTCTCTCTCTGGTTTCCCGTGTTCTCACCTCATTGCCAATGACGTCTATCTTGTGCTGGACTTGGGGCACCCACTGGCGCACAATGGCAAATAGCTCAGGGATGGTGGTCTGAGGGTCAAACAGGATCTCCTGGCACGCCGGATCATTAGGATCGAAGAAGGTGAAAGCTGGGGTGGCAAGAGGTCCAAGGTCACCTCATGCAACTGACCCCCTCCTTCCAGCCTCAGTAGGGGAGCTCTAGGTCTTTGCCTCTTAGAGCCTCTAATGCAGGGTCTCAAACTGGTAGCGCACGGGCCACAGTCAACCCACAGACATTTTCTGTGTGGCCAGCATGAGGTTTCAAATTCAGGTGGGCTCACATAAAAATCTCAATGCCAGCTGGGGGGCAGTGGCTCACTGCCTGTTATCCCAGCACTTTGGGAGGTCGAGGTGGGCGGATCACCTGAGGTCAGGAGTTCGAGACCCGCCTGGCCAACATGGTAAAACCCTGACTCTACTAAAAATACAAAAATTAGCCACGCATGGTGGTGGGCACCTGTAATCCCAGCTACTTAGGAGGCTGAGGCAGGAGAATTGCTTGAATCCAGGAGGCGGAGGCTACAGTGAGCCGAGATGGCACCACTGCACTCTAGCCTGGGTGACAGAGTGAGACTCCATCTCAAAAAAAAATAAATACATAAATAAAATTTTAAAAATAAAATAAAATGTATCCATGAGCAGGAATCAACCTGTGACCAGCCAGGGTGGTGCCTAGAGGCACTTCTGTCTCCTCCTACTCGACTCTAAGGAGTGCGGCTGCCTGTGACGTCAGCACCCAGCACAGGGGCCTGGCACGTGGCAGGAACTCAGGGAGTGGTGAATGAACGAGTACATGAATGATCAGACTATACACAGCCCAGGGAAATGCCACACAGAAGGTGTCTCCAGGAATCAGCCGGCGTGCCCCTTTTAGAACTGCAGTCACATCATAGCCCTGCTTGGCTCAAAACCCTCCTCGAGCTCCCATCCCGTCCAGAGTACAGACCAAAGTCTTCCCCACGGCCCTCAGGACTCTGCACATCCAGCCCCTCAATTCTCAGCCTTCTCCCTCCACTCATTCCCTTTCCCTCATTTCCCACACCGGGCTCCCTCTGTCCCTCCCACGTGCCAAGCAAATTTCTGTCTCAGGCTCTTTGCACTTGTTTTTCCCACTCGGGATGGACTTCCCGCACAGCTTCACAAAGCTTTACAGATCTTTGCCCCAATGTCAGCTCCTTAGAGAGGCCTCCCCAAACGACACTGTCTAAATCAGCACCCACCCATCTCCATCTTCAATTTTTTTTTTTTTTTTTTTTGAGATAGGGTCTTGCTAGAGTGCAGTGGTATGATCATAGCTCACTACGGCCTTGAACTCCTGGGCTCAAGTGTTCCTCCTACCCCAGCCTCCCAGAGTGCTAGGATTATAAGCCAGAACCACCGTGCCTGGCCAACTTTCTTACTTTCCTATGAGACTGAAGTCAACTTGCAGTCTCTCTGATCCACCTCTAGTGGGTGATGTATGTATGGATGCCATCTCTCCTGCACTATCCTGGCAACGCTAACTCTCTGAACCTGGTTTCTGAACCTCACAGCTGCCGGGAATTCCCAGCCCACATATCTTCCAAATTCCCCTCCTACATCCAACTCTGGCTGCGCTCCATCCCCTTCTACCCAGTAGCCAGAGGAAGCTTTCAAACTCTACACCAGACCCGTCACTTCTCTGCTTTTAAACTTTAACCCTCCCCTTGCCACACCTGTCCCCCATCCCACTTAGAATATAACCAAAGTTCTCACTGTGGCCTTGAAGGCCCTTCCAGATCTGGCCCATGCCAGCCTCTCACCTCAACCTTGTTCATTCCCTGAATGCAGCTCGAGGGTCTTTCTGTTCCAAGTTCAATTCTGCTTCAGGGCCTTTGCACTTGCTACTGTCTGCCTGGAACACTCTTTTTCCGGCTCTCCTATAGCTGATTTCTCTCCATGCTCTAGGTCCCAGACTAAATGTCACCTACTCAGAAAGACCAGCCCTGACTAACTCTGCAGATAGCTGCCCCCTGGTCATTTTCATATCTCCTCCTTTTATTTATCTCTCTCTCTCTCTCTTTTTTTTTTTTTTTTGTGAGACAGAGTCTCACTCTGTCACCCACGCTGGAATGTAGTGGCTCGATCTCGGCTCACTGACTGCAACCTCTGCCTCCCAGTTTCAAGCAATTCTACTGCCTCGCCTCCCGAGTAGCTGGGATTACAGGCGTGTGTCACCACACCCAGCTAATTTTTGTATATTTAGTAGAGATCAGATTTCACCATGTTGGCCATGGCTGGTCTCCAACTCCTGACCTCAGGTGATCCGCCCACCTCAGTCTCCCAAAGTACTGGGATTCCAGGCGTGAGCCACCGCGCCTGGCCCACCTTTTCTTTCTTTCATAGCATTCACTCCAATCTGAATTTATCTGATTTCCGATTTATCCATTCACTTGTTTAGTCTCTCCTTCCGTCCTGACAGGCAGGATCATGCCTGGATCACCCAGGATTAAATCTCCAGCACCCAGCATAAGACTCATCACAGAATATCAGCACTCCATAAATACTGCTCAGTCAATGATTAGACACTTTCAGCTTCTCCAAGAGGCTGCCCTCTCAGCTTCATCCCCTCCTACCTTGGATCCTTTACCCAGTGGTTACCTCTCCTGGGGCCCCCTTCCCCTGACCTTTCCCTTAGTTAACCCCACCTCACCCTCCAGTCCCTCTCACATGTAACCTCCTCGGGGAAACCATGTCTTTAAAAACTCTTGCAGCAGCGTGTTTTTGGTAAATCCAGTTTACATCATGTCTTGTAATTACATATTTATATTACATTATATTTTTCCTTTCTTCCATATAAACCTAAATATGAGCTAAAATTACATTATGGTTTAATACCTATTTGTGTGGCTGTTACTGAGCCCTGTGAGTTGTCTCAGGGCAAAGACTGGGTCTATCTTGCCCCCTCCTGTGGCCCCAGCCCCTAGTATAGAGCCAGGTCCACAGCACTTTCAATAAATGACTGTCGAATGACTAAATGATGGGATGATGTGTCATGAATCAAAGACTAGGAGTATTACAATTCCATTCTCCAGTGGGCGAATGAATGAATTGGCAAGGGGTGCTCTGCAGCCAAGACTCCTCTGGACCACCTTCAGATTCCCCAGAATTCTCCGACCACCACCACCAGCAGAGCACAGCCCACCCTCCCCGGCCACCCAAGGCTCCAGGCCAGATTACAGGGTGGGGACAGTGCTTACCGTAGTCCTTAGGGAGGGGGGCAGGTGCCGAGGGGTGCACGACAGGCTTCTGCCGGCGCTCCTGGGTGGGGCTGGGGGCCTCAGGGACGGGCTCATCCTCCTCCTCCTCTTCCTCCTCCTCTCCTCGGGGCGGCGGGGCCATTGGGGCAGGATCTGTCTTAGTCATGGTCCTTGGTGGCCCTCGGGGGGCGAGTGCAGAGTTGGAGGCGGCCTTCAGGCAAATCCTAGAGGCAGAGGTCAGGTGGAGAGGATGCCCCGCAGGCTCCTGGGTCCAAGCACCTAGGAGCTCCCAGGGCCCCGGGTGGCCTTCGCGCAACTGGATCTTGGGCAACCATAGGGACCCCCGTTACCCAAGGAGGGTCCCGGTGTGTGCGCCCAGCGCCTGCCACCTCCCCCAGGCCCAGCCCCCCATTCTTCTCCTCCCGCGGCAGGCCCCTCAGTCTCGGCCGCCCCCTCCCCGGGTTTGTTTATCTCGGGATGCAGGATGCTTCGCCCCTCCCCTTTTCCGCGGGCCTCCCCCTCCCCATCTTACCTCGGGTGGACAGCGCTGGGGACCAAAACGGAGACTGGGGAGACCGCGGGAGCAATGGGGTGTCTGTGTCAGGGGACGTGATGGGGGAGGCGAGGGAGACAGAAGGGGACGAGGCCCAGACGCCGACGGGGGGTGGGGGCGGAGAGGGAGGGGCGCGACGGCGCATGCGCTTGTTGCCCCCCACCGGGGGCGGGGGAGGAGGGACCAGGAGGAGGGACGGGGAGGCGCTCGCATTGATGCAGGGGCAGAGGCGGCGACGGGAAGGGGAGAGCCTCCGAGCACAGGGAGAGGAAGAGATGGCTACAGAAAGGAGCGAGATGAGCAGATACAACGGCAAAAGGGAGGGTTGAGAGAGCGGGCACAGATCTCCATCCCCTTCCCCAAGGCCTGCAAACCAGGCCAGTGAGGGCAGTGGTCTCGGGGCGTGGTGACGATGAGTGTTCTCTCTCTCTAGGACCCTTCTCCAAGCTAACCATGTATAAAAGGTGTCTCTGAGGGTGATTCTCTAGAGACTCCTATCATGATCATCTCATCCTTACCATCATCATGCAAGGCTCACACACTTGGGCCCACAGAGGTTAAGCTGCTTGCCCAAAAGTACATGAGCAGGTAATGCAGCGAACCTTTGAAACCAGTCTGTAGAGTCTGGTTCTTTTTTTTTCCTGGACAAGGTCTCACTCTGTCCCCCAGGCTACAGTGCAGTGTTGTGATCTCGGCTCAGTGCAGCATCAAACTCCTGGGCTTAAGCCATCCTTCTACCTCAACCTCCTGAGTAGCTGGGACCACAGATGCATGCCACCACATCTGGCAATTTTTTTTTTTTAGATGGGGGGGTCTTGCCATGTTGCCCAGGCTAGTCTGGAACTCCTGACCTCAAGGGATCCTCCTGCCCCAGCCTCCTAAAGTGCTAAGATTACAGGTGTGAGTCGCTGTGCCCAGCTTTGATTCTTAATCACCATGCTACATCCCTGTAGCAGTGTGTGGGAAACAGATCTGCTGACTGACCCCTCTGACTGTCTCAGAACCTGTTATCTCCCCACCGGAGGTCTCCTGGAACCAGCCGAGGGTCCTAGCTCCATTGTCATGGCTTGACCTCCCACCTGAGTTGGCTGTAGTCTGCTCTGCCTCAAATCATCCCAGCCTGGACCAGGCCAGTAACAGCCTTGAAAAACCTCATCCTTCTAATGCACAGGCCCAGTAGCTCCATCCCTAAAAGATTTCCAGAATCTCACTCACTCCACCACTACCCCAGGCCCTCATCGTGGCCCATCCTTCCATCTTCTGCCACTTGGACTGTGGTAACAGCCTCTTACCTGCTGCCCCTGTCCCCTCCCAACATGCAGCCACAGGGACCCATGAACTGCTGTCACTTTGGAGACTTCCTTCCCTCAGAGGGATCTGCCTGCTGCACTGCACTCCAGGTAGAAGCCAAGCCTCTCAGCCACGACCCACAGGCCCTATGTGAACCTGCCCCATCATTTCTACACTCACCTCCTCTCACCCTTTTTCATTTTTTTATCTTTTAATTTCATGGTTTTCATTGCAGATCACCCTGTTTTGTTCACTCCACCCCAGCCACACTGGCCTCCTCGTTCCTTCCTACCCCAGGACCTTTGCAGTGGCTTTAGTGTGAGTGCTGTTTTAGTTTTTTTTTTTTTTTTTTTTGAGACGGAGTTTCATTCTGTTGCCCACGCTGGAGTGCAATGGCGCAATCTCAGCTCACCACGCAACCTTTGCCTCCCAGGTTCAAATAATTCTCCTGCCTCAGCCTCCTAAGTAGCTGGGATTACAGGGTATGCGCCACCACACCTGGCTATTTTTGTATTTTTTGTAGAGACAGGATTTCACCATGTTACCAGGCTGGTCTCGAACTGCTGACCTCAGGTGATCTGCCCGCCTCAGCCTCCCAAAGTGTTGGGATTACAGGCGTGAGCCACCGCACCAGTCCTGCACTGGCTCTTTGTGATGCCTGGAATGCTCTTCCCCCAGATCTCTGCATGGCTCCCTCTCTGCCACATTTTAGGATCTTACTTGTTGGTGTCTTTTCACCTTCTCTGCTCTAGAACTGCACCCCTTCCTCCCTTCCCTACTATGGTTTTCTCCATAGCAACACTGCCTCCGAGACCTGACGCACCCAGACAGGGGCTGTTCATCCTCTGGAACCCAGGCCTGCAGCCCTCCAGCACAGCCCCTTCTCATCATCCAGGTCTCTGCTAAAACCTGACTTTAGAGAGCCGTACCCTGGGCCCAAACTGAATTTTTTTTCAGTCTTTACAGCACTCATTGCGTCTGCAATGTTCTTATTTATTTGTTTACTAGGTCATCGTCTACTCAAGTAGAATGAGCACCATGA
Source organism: Alouatta palliata (assembly GCA_004027835.1). Taxonomy (NCBI): domain Eukaryota; kingdom Metazoa; phylum Chordata; class Mammalia; order Primates; family Atelidae; genus Alouatta; species Alouatta palliata. The sequence continues at coordinate 21,994 of PVKV010006291.1, forward strand.
GGGCAGGGATCTTCTCAGCTATGTCCACCATGGTACCCTCAACTCAGTATCAGGCTTGGCCAAAGCCATGGGACTCCTTAGAACCAGGAACAGTTCCTCCAAACATTTGTTCTGCTCGGAGGTTGTTGTATTGATTTGCAAAGATCTGAGCTGGGAGTGGCAGAAGCCGAGCACCCAGGGGATTGGGGCTGATGAGACTTGAGCCCAGGTCACCCTGAAGGTTCAAGAGGTCCCTAGGAAAGGGGTGGTGGAACCCAGGCCCTTGAGGGAGGCACTGCCACTCCCCAGGCGTGGGCGGTGGCGCTGGGCCAAGCCGATGTGTAATGTCTCTCCTCCTCCATCTTCTATCTTCTGTCCCTTGACATTGTCTGTCTTGATCCTCATGCACTGGGGGTCCAAGTGTCCAGCAGCTCTGGCGTGGCATCCACTGTGGCAGGTGCAGGGCCCTGGGCAAGGACCACAGCTATGTCAGGCCCTCCACAAATGATGGTGAAGGTTTGGGATTCCTCAGGTCCAAGGTTCTGGGCTGTCGTCTAAGGCAAAGTGGTAGAGATGGGGAATGTTATGGAGCAAGTTTCGGGAGAGACAGATATGCTGAGGAATAAGAAGGCAAGGTGGGAGGGCGTGTCAGGAAACAGAGAGAGATGTGGGCAGAGATATGAGGAGACAAGAAAGCAGGTGTGAGGGCCAGAGAGACATTCATGGGAGAGGAAAGAAGGACGGGGAAATGGGAAGAGAAATGCAGGGGGACAGACACAGACATTTGAGGAAGAGAGATGTGGGGGCAGACAGATGTGGAGACAGGGTCAGAGATATGGGGGAGAGAGAAAATATGCAAATGAAGAGAGACATAGGGAGGTGGGGAAACAGGTGGGGGACAGAGATGATGGGGAGAAAGACAATGAATGTTGGGGAGGGAGGAGATTGAGAGGTAGAGTTAGATGAGTAGGAGACAGAGACTGAATGAGGGGAGGGGAGGTAGAGAGAGGCAGTCAGCCCAGGGGCTCTGGCAGGCTCCACAAAAAGCCCCAGGCCCGAGTCTGAGCTCTGTCCCTGCCCCACTGTCCCTCTGTGCCCCAGGCCACAGTCTCAAACTTCGAGCCCCCAGAGGCAGCTACACTGTAGCTCCAGCCGACTGCTATCACCTGGGAACACAAACCCAGTGCTGCTAGATCTGCAGAGCCTTCCGGAAAGACCAGACTTTTTTTTTTTTTTTTTTTTTGAGCCAGGGTCTCACAGTGTCACCCAGGCTGGAGTGCAGTAGCACAATCACAGCTCACTGCAACCTTGACCTTCTGGGCTCAAGCAATCCTCCCACTTCAGCCTCTCGAATAGCTGGAACTATAGGTGTAACACCTGGCTAACTTTTTGTATTTCTTGTAGAGATAGGGTTTTACCACCATGTTGCCCAGTCTGGTCTCAGAATCCTGGGCTCAAGTGATCTATCTGCCTTCACCTCCTGTATTTTACTGAGACACGGTCTCAACATGTTGTCCAGGCTGGTCTTGAACTCCTAGGCTCAAACAATCTGCCCACTCTGGACTCCCAAAATGTTAGGATTACACACATGACCCACTGCTTTTTAAAAATTAACCTTGTAGCTCCAGCTCAAAGGATCATAGTGAGTTTTCAACTCACTATGTTATAACTCTGTGTCTGGCAGACAGAGCTCCTCAAATATTAAGTATTTAGTATTAATAAATAGACCAGTCATTACTGAGCTCCAACCAATAGTTGCTTAGCATTGCCAGATTGTGTTTTTCAAGAAATTTGTTTTTCTGTAGAGATAGTGTCTTGCTATGTTGCCCATGCTGGTCTCGAACTCCTGGCCTCCAGCAATCCTCCTGCCTTGGCCTCCCAAAGTGTTGGGATAACAGGTGTGAGCCACTGAGCCCGGCCAAGTCAGAAATTTGGAAACACAGGTGAATGTTCTGATTTTTGAATAGGAGATCCTAGACAAAATGAAAACACTGCAGGCCAGGCCAGCACCCGTGGATGGGGCTTCCAGGCTGGGGTGCCACTCACCAGGCGCTGCAGACCCCGGCGTGCCCGTGTCAGCAGGCTCTCCCCATGTAGCTGCTGTGCCAGCCGTTCCAGGGCCTGCAGCTGTGCCTGGTGCCGCTCTTGGCATCGCTGCAGCCTCTGCACCCGGCGCTGCAGTGCTCCCAGCACTGTGCTCAGCCCGGTCCAGGCCTGTTGGGCAGGGACTTCAGGCCGTGACTCCTCAGGAGTGGGTGCAGGGGCCAGGGAGGTCAGGAGCATGGTGGCCGCAGTCTCAGGGCTCACCAATGTGGGGTCCAGCACCACTAGGTGCACTGGGCCAGAGACTGGGATGGCAGGGCCCTGGGGCAGGGGTATATTCTCCTGCGGGGGAGGCGGCAGCAAGACTGGCTTCTGGGTGCACTGGGTCCTCCGCTGACTCTGGAAGACAAAGTACGGGGTGCAGGGGTGCCATGGCCAGACTTCGCCTCAGGAGGAAAGGGCTGGAGGGTCAGTCCAAGGGGGACTTGCCCAAGTAAGGCCTGACCTCAGGGAGGAACTGTCGTCAGGAGGGGAGGGCCAAAGGTCAGACTCAAGAAGGGACTTCCCTTAGGAGGGGAAGTCTGGGGGTCAGATTCCAGCAGCACAACCTTCTGGCGCTTACCTTGGCAGGTGGTGCCCGGGAGAAGATTGAAGGTACCGCATCAGGCCGCAGGTAACGCACACCCCAGCGCCACTGGAAGCAGGAGGGCGTGAAGTGCTCACTGCACAAGTGCTGGTGGCAGCTGGGCACCCAGTGCTCACGGCCCATGTGCTGCAGCCAGGCCTGCAGCCGGGGACCGTCCTTCAGTGGGAACCTGCACGGGTGGTGGGGGGCTGGGTCAGTGCCATGAGGTTCAGACCCATCCCTCCTGGAGGATACCCACCCTGAAGGTCTCTGGGCTCCAAGCCTGTGCCTCCCTAGGGCCAGGAAGTAGACCTGTCTTGTGCCCAGGCTTTCTCTATCTCATACTCACAACCACAACCCTTTCTTCAGCTCCATCTTTTAGTAGTAGTAGTAGTATCATTTTTTGAGACGGAGTCGCTCTGTCGCCCAGCCTGGAGTGCAGTGGTGCAACCCTGGCTTACTGCAAACTCTGCCTCCCAGGTTCAAGCGATTCTCCCATCTCAGCCCCTAAGTAGCTGGGATTAGAGGTGCACACCACCACACCTGGCTAATTTTTGTATTTTTAGTAAAAATGGGGTTTCACCATGTTGGCCAGGCTGGTCTCGAACTCCTGACCTCAGGTGATTCACCCACCTCAGCCTCCCAAAGTGCTGGGATTACAGGCATGAGCTAGCACGCCTGGCCTTTATTATTATTATTAATTTAAAAGCTCCATCTTTTAAACACCCAGCATCAGCTTACCTCTGCCCTGTCCACTGCCCCTTTCCAGCCTCCTTCCTGGTCTCCCTGCCCACTGCCCCGCCCCTCCACTTCCACTTTGTTCTTCTACATCAACTTGTTGGAGCAGTTTATAAAATCAGACATTTACAATGTGGGAGATCGTACAGCCAAACAAAACGTTTCTTCTACAACCATATAATATGGGGGGTGTGGGGTTTCTAGATTAAGAGAGATTTAAGAAACATCAGCACAAAGGCAGAATTTGGACCTCGCCTACAACAAACAATTCAGTAAAAAGACATTTTAAGACAATTGGGGAAAACTGAACATGAACTGGGTATTAGACAATTGTAAGAAACTGGGCAGGAATGGCGGCGGTTCATGCCTATAATCCCAGCACTTTGGGCTGACGACAAGATGGGAGGACTGTTTGAGCCCAGGAGTTCAAGACCAGCCTGGGCAACATAGGGAGACCTCGACTCTACCAAAAAAAAAAAAATTAGCCAGGTATGGTAGCACGTGCCTGTGGTTCCAGCTACTCAGGAGGCCGAGGTGGGAGGGTCACCTGAGCCTGGGAGGCAGAGGCTGCAGTGAGCTGTGATCACACTACCTGCATTCCAGCCTGGGCAATGGAGGAGGGGAAGGAGAAAGGGGAGAGAGGAAGAACTGCTGGAACTCTGGTACACTGGGGGGAATGTAAAATGGTGCTGCCACTGTGGAAACAATATAGCAGCTCCTCAAACATTGAAAAATAGAATTACCATATGATCCAGCATTTCCACTTCTGCTTATATACGCAAAAGAACAGAAAACAGGGTCTCAGAGAGATATTTGCACACCTGCGTTCATAGCAGCATAAATCAGGCCTGGTGTGGTGGCTCAAGCCTGTAATCCCAACATTTCAGGAGGCTGTGGCAGGTGGATCCCTTGAGCCCAAGTGTTCAAGACCAGCCTGGGCAACAGGTGAAATCCTGTCTCTACAAAAAATACAAAAATTAGCCAGATGTGGTGGTGTGCACCTAGAGGCCCAGCTACTCAGGAGACTGAGATGGGAGGACTGCTTGAGCCCGGGAGGTTAAGGCTACAGTGAGCCATGTTCAGGTTACTGCGCTCCAGCCTGGGCAACAAAGTGACACGCTGTTTCAAAAACAGACAGACAGAAACATAGCAGCATAAATCACAACAGCCAAAATGTAGAAGTGCCTATCAACAGATAAATGGATTAAAAAACCCTGCATATACATACAATGGAATTTTATTTAGTTTTTTTTTTTTTTTTTCCGGAGACGAAGTTTCACTCTCTCACCCAGGCTAGAGTGCCATAGCGAAATCTTGGCTCACTGCAACCTCTACCTCCTGGGTTCAAACGATTCTCCTGCCTCAGCCTCCTGAGTAGCTGGGATTACAGGTGCCTACCATCACGCCTGGCTAATTTTTGTATTTTTAATAGAGACAGGGTTTCACCATGTTGACCAGGTTGGTCTCAAACTCTGACCTCAGGTGGTCCACCTGCCTCAGCCTCCCAAAGTGCTGGGATTACAGGCATCAGCCACCGCACCCGGCTGGAATTTTATTTAGTCTTAATCTGACATGCAACAACATAGATGAACTTTGAGAGCCATTAGGGTAAGTGAAATAAGCCAGTCACTAAGAGACAAATACTGATGCTTTCACTTATATGAGGCAGCACAATCAAATTCCTAGAGACAGTGGAATGGTGGTTGCCAAGAGCTTGGGTGAGCGGAAGAGAGGGAACTGTCCAATGGGGAAGGAGTGTTTTAGGAGAGAAAGAAGTTCTGGAGATTGGTTATACAACAGTGTGAATATACTTAACGTTAGTGAATTGTACACTTAAAAATGATAAAGATGGTAGATTTTATGTGTATTTTGCCACACTTAAAAATAATTTTGTTTTAATAGGCTAGGCACGGTAGCTCACGCCTATAATCCCAGCACTTTGGGAGGCCGAGGTAGGTGGCTCATTCGAGGTCAGACTTCAAGTGATTGTGAATTCAAGTTTAAGACCAGCCTGGCCAACATGGTGAAACCCCATCTCTACTAAAATTACAAAAATTACCCGGGACTGGTGGCGTGTGCCTGTATCCCAGCTACTCGGGAGGCTGAGGCAGGAGAATCACTTGTACCTGGGAGGTGGAGGTTGCAGTGAGCGGAGATTGCGGCACTGCGCTCCAGCCCGGGCGATACAGCAAGAGTCGGTCTCAAAAATAAAAAAATTGTCCCATCCTGATGGTAGAAAAAAAAACAAAAAACAAACAAAAATTGTTTTAAGTTTTAAAAAATAAAAGCTTTCTCAGTGGTTGTGGGTGGGGATTATCTGATGAGGGACCCTCTAAAGGTGCCCCACTTCTCCCGTTTCCTGGTGCCACTTGTTCCTAGCATCTGCTCTTGCCTTCTTACAGAGCAATACACTTGCTATTTAGACCTGGGCTTAAGGCTACCCACAATAAAGACCTCCTTTTCCAGCCTTATTTGCAGCCAGGGGTGGCCACGTGATCAAGTGCTGGCCAGTCTGTCCTTAGCAGCTGCCAGAAGCTGTGACACCGTAAATGTTTACTTCAAGCTGCTACATTTTGGGATAGTTTGTTATATAGGATTAGATAACTGAAACACATCTCACGCACATCCCATCTTCACAATGTTTTCCATATCTATAATATTATTTCATATTTTTCTTAAAACTAACCAATTTTAAGTATTAAACAAAGATACCTAAAAGAGAAACTTTACACCACAATTGAAAATGGAAAACCAGTATCAATTCCATAAGCAAAAGCTAACCATAAAAACATCAGATGTGGCTGGGCGCAGTGGCTCATGCCTGTAATCCCAGCACTTTGGGAAGCTGAGGTGGATGGATCATGAGGTCAAGAGATTGAAACCATCCTGGCCAACATGGTGAAACCCTGTCTCTATCAAAAATACAAAAAGGGCGGGTGGGGAGTTGGGGAGAGATAGCATGGGGAGAAATGCCAGATATAGGTGATGGGGAGGAAGACAGCAAATCACACTGCCATGTGTGTACCTATGCAACAATTTTGCATGTTCTTTACATGTACCCCAAAACCTAAAATGCAATAAAAAAATTTAAAAAAAATACAAAAAAGAAAAAAAAAATTAGCTGGGCGTGGTGGTGGCACACGCTTGTAGTTCCAGCTACTTGGGAGGCTGAGGCAGGAGAACTGCTTGAACCCGGGAGGTGGAGGTTGCAGTGAGCTGAAATTGCGCCACTGCACGCCAGCCTGGCACCTGGTGATAGAGTGAGACCCCCCTGTCTCAAAAAAAAAAAAAAAAAAAAAAATCAGATACCATTACCTACTGAGGACTATGAGCCTGAGGCCTGTTCTCCCTTTTTTTTTTGAGACAGAGTTTTGCTCTGTTGCCCAGGCTGAAGTGCAGTGGCATGATCACGGCTTACTGTAGCCCTGAACCGCTGGGGCCAAGTGATCCTCCCACCTCAGCCTCCCGAGTAGCTGGAACCACAGGCATGTGCCACCACACCTGGCTGATTTAAAATTATTTTTGTAGAGACAAAGATCTCACTATGTTGTCTAGACCGGTCTTCAACTCCTTGGCTGAAGTGATCCTCCCACCTTGGCCTCCCAAAGTGCAGTGACTATAGGCATGAGCCAGTGCACCCCAGCCCTGCTTTTTCTTTGCTGAAAACAAAGACTAATGAGTGTTAGAGAATTAGGGACAAAATTCCTACAGGAGATAGGGTAAATAAACATAGGCACATTCACACAAAAGAATACGATGCAGCTATAAAACACAATGTAAGGCTGGGCGTGGTGGCTCACACCTGTAATCCCAGCACTTTGGGAGGCTGAGGCAGGCGGGTCACTTGAGGTTGGGAGTTTGAGACCAGCCTGGCCAACATGGTGAAACCCCATCTCAACTAAAAATAGAAAAATTAGCTGGATGTAGTGGCCACCACTTGTAATCCCAGCTACTCAGGAGGCTGAGGGAGGTAAATCACTTGAACCCGAGAGGTGGAGGCCGCAGTGAGCCAATATCGCGCCATCGCACTCCAGTCTGAGTGACAAGAACGCAACTCTGTCTGGAAAAAAAAAAAACAGAATATAGAGGCACTCTATGAACTGACATGCTTTTGTCAAGCACATATTATTTGGAAAAAAAACAAGGTTCTAAATAGACTATCTCATGTGAAAAAAAGCAAGGTTCTAAATAGACTATCTCAGCTTTTAGTCATTGTGGTAGACCCCCAAAAGCTATCCATGTCTTAATCCCTGGAAACTGTGTCTCTTACCTTATTTATTTATTCATTTATTTATTCTGAGACAAGGTCTTGCTCTGTCACCCAGGCTGGAGTACAGTAGCGTGATCTTGGCTCCCTGAGGCCTCAAACTCCCCAGGCTCAGGCAATCCTCCCACCTCAGCCTCCCAAGTAGCTGGGACTACAGGCATGTGCCAGATGCCCGGCTAATTTTCTTATTTTTTGTAGAGATGAGATTTTGCCTGTTGCCCACGCTGTTCTCAAACTCCTGGGCTCAAGCAATCCTCACACCTCGGCCTCCCAAGGTGCTGGGATTATAGGCACGAGCCACTGCGCCCGGCCTGAATACTACCTCATATGACAAAAGATGTGATTAAGTTAAGGATAGGGAGATTATCCTGGATCGTCCGGGCTGGCCCTAAATGCCACTACAAGTATCCTTATAAGAGGGAGTAGAAGAAAAAGAAAATAATAAAATAATAAAAATAAAAAAACAAAAAAAAATTTTTTAATAAAAAAAAAAAAGGAAAAAAAAGAGGGAGTAAAGATATTACCACAGACAAGAGGAGAAGGAAATGCAACCATGGAGCCAGAGACTGGAGAGATGTGGCCACAAGCCAGGACTGCCTGCAGCCACCAGGAACCAGAACAAGCAGAGATTCTCCCCCAGAACCTCCAGAGGAGTACAGCCCTGCCAACACCTTGGTTTTGGCCCAGGAAAACCGATTTAGACTTCTGGCTTCTAGAACTGTTAGAAAATAATTTGTCTTGTTTTAAGCCACCAAGTTTGTTAGAGCAGCATGGGAAACTAATAGTGTAATAAAGGGAGAAATAAGAACGTCTATTCTCATTTGCTGGTATTTGTATAAAGAAACCATGGTGATGTGGTTTGGCTCTGTGTCCCCACCCAAATCTCATCTTGAACTGTAATCCCCATGTGTCAAGGGAGGGACCTGATGAGAAGTGACTGCATCATGGGGGCTGTTTCCCCCATGCTGTTTCCATGACAGTGAGTGAGTTCTCGAGACCTGACGGTTTAAAAGTGGCAGTTCCCCTCTTGCTCTCTCTCCTGCCGCCATGTAAAATGTTTGTTTCCCCTTCACCTTCCACCATGATTGTAAGTTTTCTGAGGCCTCCTCAGCCATTCAGAATGGTGAGTCCCTTAAACCTCTTTCCTTTACAAATTACCCAGTCTCAGGTAGTTTTTTACAGCAATGTGAGAACAAACTAATACACACAGGAAGGACACACAAGAAACTAAAGAGGCTACCAGTGGGGAGGAGGCGAATGGGATGAACGGAGATGGGGAGCGCCAAGACTTCTCAGACAAAGGCAGATGGAGGTGGAGGGGGCGGGCAGCTAGTGAAAGCACACAGAAGGGCTGACTCAGAGAAGAACCGTGGCACCCAGAGAGCAGAACCTCAGGGCACACAGCCAGGGAATCTGGCTGCTGCAGTCAGCCTCCCTCTAAGATCCCAATGTTCTCAGCAGCCCCATTCTTCCTGGACACAAACACGAGATCTACTGCAAAAGCATTCCTCCGTTTTCATCACCACCATCTCCCAGGCAGAGTCTGCCACTGGACTACTCATATCTATTCTTCTGCACTTTCCTTACTAAGAACCCCAACTTTCTTTGAGGCCATACTGTGTCCTGCTAAAAGACTGTATTTCCCAGGATCCTCTGCAGCTAGGTGGGGCCATGTGACTACCTTCTGGGCAATGAATGCATTAGTGTTGTGTGGGACCTCTGGGATGGTGCCTTAAATGGATGGGATGATCAACAGGATTCAGCAGCTCAAAGGGCAAAGGAAGAAAAGTCAATATCCTAAGAAGCATCTCCTTAATTGGTCTTATCCTTTCTTGTTCCTCTGGATAGAGCATTTATAATGGGCAATACTGCTTTCTAAAAAACTACCTTAAGCAGACAGCAAGTGTTCCCCTTTGTATGCAGTCAAATGCTCCACCACTGAGCTATACCCCCATGTTCCCCTTTGCAGAAACTATTTTAGTCTTGGTGGTCATCTTGTCCAGAGCGTGGAGTGGCAAATACTGCCAGAAGTCCTTTTTTTCTTTCTTAATAACATAATTCAAAATTTCTTCAGGCTGATTAAATGCCCAGCTAAAAGACCACAATTCCCAGCCTCTTTTGCACTTGGGGTGACCAATGATGAAAAAGTGCCACTGAAGCTGGGCATAGTGGCTCACTCCTGTAATCCCAGCACTTTGAGAGGCCAAGGCGGGCAGATCACGAGGTTAAAAGATTGAGACCATCCTGGCCAACGTGGTGAAACCCGTCTCTACTAAAAATATGAAAATTAGCTGGGTGTGGTGGCACACACCTGTAGTCTCAGCTACTTGGGAAGCTGAGGCAGGAGAATCGCTTGAACCCGGGAGACAGAGGTTGCAGTGAGCCGAGATCACACTACTGCACTCCAGCCTGGGTGACAAAATGAGATTCCATCTCAAAAAAAAAAAAGTGCCATTGAATGGGGTTTCTGGGAAGGCCTTACAGAGGCTGATTCAGTTTAGACCTGAACACTTTTTGCTCTTCCTCCCTTCCCTTTTCCTCCTATAAGGAATGGCAGCAATGGTGGCTGGGGCACTGACAGCCATCTTGGATGGAAGCCACAGGCTAAGGATGACAGAGCAGAAAGAGGCCAGGAATGGTGGCTCACACCTGTAATCCCAGCACTTTGAAGGCCAAGGCAGGAGGATTATTTGAGACCAGGAGTTTGAGACCTGCCTAGCCAACATGGCGAAATCCTGTCTCTACTAAAAATACAAAAATTAGGTGGGTGTGGTGGCATGCGCCTGTAATTCCAGCTACTTGGGTGGCTGAGGCATGAGAATCCCTTGAACCCGGGAGGTGAACGTTGCAGTGAGCTGAGACTGTGCCACTGCATTCCAGCTCAGGCGACAGAAGGCAACTGTCAAGCAAGCAAGCAGGCGATAGGACTCTCATTTCTGATGACTGCAGAGCTACTATCCCAGTGCTGGTTTGCCAACCTCTGTACTTGTTCTATATGAGGGAAAATAAACCCTGTGATAGACTGTATTACTGTTCAGAACATCTGCTGCCTCTCTCCACATAAGGATTATACATCCCCACTCCACTGACTTGAGGCTTGCTATATAATTGCTCCAGCCAACAGAATGCCAGTGAAAGTAACATGGGCCACTTCTATACATAAAACTGACCAAGAGCCATTGGGTGGTTCACTCCACTTTCTCTTTTCCTTCTCCCACAAGACCAGCAATATTCCAAATAGGGCCAGTTTCTTCAGCCTGAGACCCCAATTAAGATACTGTAGAGCAGGACCACAAAAGACCTGCAAAGGACATAGTGTTAGCAAGAAATACATCTTTGGACCAATTGTGATGATTTATGCCTATAATCCTAGCACTTTGGGAGGACAAAGCGGGACGACCGATTGAGCCCAGTAGTTCAAGCCCAGCCTGGGCAACACAGTGGGAATTCATTTCTTTTTTTTTTTTTTCTTTTTGAGACGGTGTTTTATTGTTGTTGCCTAGGGGGAGTGCAGTGGCACGATCTTGGCTCATTGCAACATCCACCTCTTGGGTTCAAGTGATTCTCCTGCCTCAGCCTCCCGAGTAGCTGGCATTACAGGCACCTGTCACTACGCCCAGCTAATTTTTTATATTTTTAGTAGAGATGGGGTTTGCTCTCTCACTCCTTCTTCCTCTCTTGAGACCGAGTCGCTCTGTCGCCCATCCTGGAGTGCAATGGTACAATCTTGGCTCACTGCAACCTCTGCCTCCCAGTTCAAGCGACTCTTCCATCTCAGCCTCCTGAGTAGCTGGGATTACAGGCCCACGCCACCATGCCTGGCTAATTTTTGTATTTTTAGTAAAAACAGGGTTGCACCATGTTGGCCAGGCTGGTCTTAAATTCCTAACCTCAGGTGATCCACCTGCCTCAGCCTGCCAAATTGCTGGGATTACAGGCATGAGCCACTGTGCCCAGCCAAGACAGGGTTTCACCATGCCTGGCTAATTTTTGCATTTTTAGTAAAAACGGGGTCACACCATGTTGGCCAGGCTGGTCTCAAACTCCTGACCTCAGGTGATCCACCAGCCTCGGCCTCCCAAATTACAGGCATGAGCCACTCTGCCTAGCCCAATGGGACTTCATTTCTACAAAAATTAGAAAAATTTGCCTGACAACGTGGCGCCCACCTGTAGGCCCCACCGCTACTCAGGAGGCTGAGGTGGGAGGACTGCTTGAGCCAAGGAGTTTGAGGCTGCAGTGAACTCCGATGGTGCTGCACTCCAGCCCAGGTGATAGAGATCCCCTTCCTAAAAAAAAAAAAAAATAGAAATACGCCTTTGTTGTAGTGAGCCGCTGAGATCTGAGAAGTTTGTTAGCGTGGCATAACTCACCCACACTGATTCCTATAGACCACATAATTTGTTTAAGCAGCTCTTATTGCAGGACGTTGTTACTGCGAAGCAGATTCTAAGTGGTAAATCCCCTATAAGAGATGACCCCACTGCCACTGTCCCCGAAAAGGCCAAAGACAGAGCTAATGAAAACTAGCCAGGCATGGTTGCGCATGCCTGTAGTCCCAGCTACTCAGGAGGCTGAGATGGAGTTGGTCCAAATGTTGTGGGTTATTGTTAAGCTGACTTAACATTGCCTCCCCCGACAGCCATGCTTGGCTAGCTTAAAAATAAAATGGAAAAAAAAAAAAAAAAAAGAAGGCTGAGATGGGAGGACTGCTTGAGACTGGGAGGTTAAAGCTGCACCACTGTACTCCAGCCTGGGTGACAAAGCAAGACCGTGTCTCAGAGAGACAGAGACAGAGAGAGAGAGAGAGAGAACAAACTAATGAATGTTCCTTTGGTTGCCAGGCAGGCTTTCAAGTTATTTCCTGGCAGCCACTTCCCTCAACGTGTCTCATCTTATCTCCCCCACCTGGCATCCATGCCCTCTCCTAAGCCTTTTTTGGAAACTGCTTCTCATCAAACTCTTAATTAAGCGGCTTCTGCAAGACTGACTCAGGGGTGGGCCCTGAGGTGAAAATGGGCTAGTCACTAGTGGGTGCCAATAAAGACATGAAGTGATTTTTATACAGTCAGCTGGCTGTTGTATACAGCTGTCATCATTTTCCTCATTATTACACACAAAGCACTTAGAACAGTGCCTGACATAAGGTAAATACTCTCTTAAGTAACTATTGTTGTTATGAGAGAGGTAAGAGTGGAAACGGGGGCCAGGTGCGGTGGCTCACGCTTGTAATCCCAGCACTTTGGGAGGCCACGGGTGGTGAATTCAAGACCAGCCTGGCCAACGCAGTGAAACCCCATCTCTACTAAAAATACAAAAATTAGCTGGGCCTGGTGGCTTATGCCTGTAATTCCAGATACTCAGGAGGCAGGACAATCGCTTAAACTCAGGAGGCAGAGGTTGCAGTGAGCTGAGATAGTGCCACTATATTCCAGCCTGGGCAACAAGAGCGAAAGTTCGTCGAAAGGAAAGGAAATAGGAAAGGAAGAAAGAAAAGGAAGGAAGAAACAGAAGAACGAAAGAATGGAAACAGGGAAGCCAGCAAGCAGCTATCACTATGTCTCATTAAGACATTATGGCAAGCCGGGTGCGGCTGCTCACAGCTCTAATCCCAGCACTTGGCAGGCCAAGGCAGGTGGATCACCTGAGATCACCTGGCCAACATGGTGAAACCGCATCTGTACTAAAAATACAAAGAATTAGCTGGGTATGGTGGTGTACACCTCTGGTCCCAGCTACTCTGGAGGCTGAGGTAGGAGAATCGCTTGAACCTGGGAGGCAGAGGTTGAAATGAACCACACCACTGCACTCCAGCCTGGGTGGCAGAGCAAGACCCTGTCTCAAAAAAAAAAAAGAGATGATGGCAGCTTGGACTACATGATGAAAGTGGATGTGATGAGAAGTAGTCTGGGAATGTGTTTTTTTTTTTTATTTATTTTGAGACAAGGTCTCACAATAACAAGGCCCAGGCTGGAGTGCTGCAGCCTGATCACAGCTCACTGTAGCCTAGGCCTCCTGGGCTCCAGTGATTCTCCCACCTCAGCTTCCCGTGTAGCTGGAACTACAGGTGCACACCACCACATCCAGCTAATTTTTTATATTTTGTAGAGATGGGGTTTTTGCCACGTTGCCCAGGCTGGGCTTGAATTACTGGGATGGAGCAATCCTCCCACCTCGACTTCCCAAAGTGCTGGGATTATAGGAGTGAGATACCACACCCAGCCTATCTTTCCTTGTTTCTTAATGATTTATTTAGGATTTTCTCATTTGCGTTTCTGTCTTGTCAAGGTGTTGGAGATTTTGTTGTGGTTGTTGCAGGATGGAGACATGTTTTGAGGGTGGAGCCAAAGGGCAGGTTAATGGACTAGGGGTGCATGAAAAGGATCATGGATAACTCCCAGGTCATGTATTCAGTTCCGCAGTGTTTGACCCCTCACCTATCCATGAGCTCTGTGACAGCAAAAACAAGATATGTCAAGGTTCTTTGCATTCAGCAGGGGCTTGCTTGCATTACCACCCAAGTTCCACCTCCTGTCAAGAGCAACAGCAGCATTAGATTTTCACAGGAGTGTGAACCCTATTCTGAACTGGGCATGTGAGTGGTCTAGGTTGCCTGCTTCTTATGAGAATCTAATGCCAGATGATCTGAAGAGTTTCATCCCAATCCCATCCCATGGGGTGGGGTGGGGAACCCAACCCCCCCCCATCTGTAGAAAAAGTGTCTTCCACAAAACCAGCCGCTGGTGCCATAAGGATTGGGGACTGCTGCCATAGGCCCTGTGGGCCTTTGTTTCAAGAGGGAGTCTAACAGTTATTTTTTAGGTGAAATGTAAATGAAGCAGTGCTAGGATTGGCTCAAAGAAAATCAGAACTGTGCGTAAAGGAATCAATATCAGGTCTGGATGATGAAGTAGGCCCAGTGGTCTGTCTTCTCAGAAGCAATAAAATTTAGATTGATGTAAAATATTGTGTCCTTATCTGAAACTCCAAACCTGGATTGTAAATAAGAACTGCTTTTCTATGTCAAAGTGACTTAGCTTCTCGAGGCAAAAGTGAGCTGTTTCATTCTTACCTGACGTAATTTCAAACAGCAAAGCGTGTGATCATCTCTGACTTTAGACAACCGTTTCCTACTAAGAAAGCAGCAGTCACTCAAAGGATGAGAGTTCTGCCACTTTACATCTGCAGTATGTCCAAGAAAAATATTTTTTCTTGGCTGGGTGCAGTGGCTCACGCCTGTAATCCAAGCACTTTGGGAGGCTGAAGCAGGAGGATCACTTGAGCCTAGGATTTTGAGACTAGACTGGGAAATAGGGCAATCTTATCTCTCTCTTTTAAAAACTTTTTTTTTTTTTTTTTGAGATGGAGTCTTGCTTTTGTCACCCACACTGGAGTGCAGTGGCATGATCTTGGCTCACTGCAACCTCTGCCTCCTGGGTTCAAGCGATTCTCCTGCCTCCTGAGTATCTGGAATTACAGGCATAAGCCACCAGGCCCAGCTAATTTTTGTATTTTTAGTAGAGACGGGGTTTCACCATGTTGGCCAGGCTGGTCTCAAACTCCTGACCTCAGGTGATCCGCCCACCTGAGCCTCCTAAAGTGCTGGGATTACAAGCGTGAGCCACCGCGCCCGGCCAAAAAAAAATTTTTTTCAAAATTATCCAAGCATGGTGGTGCGTGCCTTGGTCCCAGCTGCTTGGGAGGATGAGGTGGGAGGATCACTTGAGCCCGGGAGGTCGAGACTGTAGTGAGCTGTGATCGTGCCACTGAATTCCAGCCTGGGCGACAGAGCGATCCTGTCTCAAAAAAAAGAAAAAGAAAAAAAGGAAAGAAATATTTTTCCTAGTAATTCTTCCGCCAGCTGGCTTATGTCAGCCAGAGAAATAAGAGGACAGATCTTTTACAGTCCAAGCTAATTCTGACTTTCCCAAATATGACGAAAGAGAAGAGATAAGGATGACTATATTTTTTAGCCTAAGCAACAAGAAGAATGAAGTACACTACTAAGACAGGACAAACTGGAAGGTTTTGGGGTAGACAAGATCGCAAGCTCAGTTTCAGATGAGTTTCAGATGGCTCAAATGCGTGGGGAGGGCGAGTGGACATCTCTTCGGGTCGCTCCGTTCGCTACCTGTAATTGTCTACTCCTGTTGTTTCCCACGCCTGCACCTTTGCATGTGCAGTGTCCACTGCCAGGAATGCCGTCTCCTCACGGCTGAACCCCTTCCTTACACCCTTGAGCGAGACCCGAAGCCCTGCACAACAGCGCTAAAGCTTGGGCCCCGCCCCTCCCAGGGCCCCGCCTCCCCCAAGCCCCGCCCCGCGCTGCGCTCACTTGTAGAAGCTCACGGGGCGGTTGTCCGCGCCCAGGCGGCCCGCAGTGTTGGAGCAGTTCGGTGCTCTGCAGTACTTGGGCATGGCTGCCTAACCCCGCTGAGTTTTGCCAGGTCAGCGGCTACACTTTGGTTTTCGCCGAGCGCCGCCGAACCCTGCCTCGCCCGCGCGCTCGCCGCCTGCCTCACGTGACATCCCTGGAGTCTCGTCACGTACAGGGGAAAGCTGAGAGCGCCTGTCTACCAGCTGCCCCCTCCACAGTCCCACAGCCACGCCCTCGTCACGTGGTGAATGAGCCAAAGCGAGTACTGTGCGCCTGCGTAAAGCCGGCCCTTCGCCAACCCGATTTTCATCACGTGTTGGTGGAGAGGCGGTGTCACGGCGTTTCTGAGCCTGCGCCAACCAAATCAACTTGCCCCGCCCTTTGCTTACATCCGGGCGACCTTCAGAGCGCACATAGTTCCTCTGGGTGGCGGCAAAAATAGAGGTGAGGCGGCTGTGGCCTTAGCCTCGTAAAAGTTAAAACCTGTATGGTCCAGCGAATAATGAAAACGCAGTCTGGATGAAAGACCCCACGACGCTTGATCAGGCCTATCCTGTACACTAGCTGGGGCCCCGCCCCGCCAAGCACCCGCTCCGCTTCTTCGTCCTCATTGGTCCTAAGAGCCGCCCGGCAGCCCTGAGATTGGCCAGACCGGGCCCATCGCGTCCAATAGGCGGCGGCGCCGGCTTTCCCGCGGTTGTTTGCTGTTCCAGTGAGTCGTGGAGGCGGCGGCGGTTAGGGGATGTAACGGTCGCCCGGCTCTGGCGCGACGATGGCGGCCGTGGGGTCCGGAGGCTATGCGCGGAACGATGCGGGGGAGAAGCTGCCCTCAGTCATGGTGGGAGTTCCGGCGCGGAGGGGCCAGTCCTCCCCGCCCCCCGCCCCACCGCTCTGCCTGCGGCGGCGGACGCGATTCTCGACGGCCCCCGAAGAGACGGTGCAGAACCGGGTGAGGAGCTGCTCGCCATGCCTACCCTAGTTTCAGGTTTCCTGGGTCTCTCCTAGTTTCGCCCTGAGAACTGTGGCCCCGACTACCGGCCCCCCGGCCAGTCCGCTCAGGTTGCTCCCTGCCGCGCCTTTTCCCCTAAGCCCCGCCTCGTCCCCTAAGCCCCGTCCCTTTAGCCACCGTCCCTCCCACTTTCCCTCTCCTCGCTGCATTGCGGGCTCCACCCTCTGTGTCGGAGCAATTCCTGGATTCCTCCCTGGTTCCCACCCCTAGGAATGCGTTTTGCTTCTGCAAATCACAGCCTAGTCCTGCTATACTTTAACCCCCGTTTGATCGCCTTTAGACGTCACGATCATAGCGCTCTCTAGCTCACTGCCCTGGCCCCCGCTGGGTCATTAAGGTCGCTTCCTGGGTTCACTCCAGAGTATTACCCGCCCCAACTCTTCCCTCTCGTCTGCCCTGCCTTTTCTCACCTTCTGCGGACTTTATCCCTTTTCCTCACCACGGTGGGATTCTTAATCCATATTGCCACTCAAAACTATGAAAAAGACATGAGAAGTTACTTGTAAAATCTCTGCAGTGGTGCCTAGGGAGGAGGGCGTACAGAGCAGTTTCCTAAATCCTGAAATAGAAACACAGAAGGAAATGATTTCAGAGTAGGTACAAGGAATTCCATAAGCGCAGCAGCACTTTTTAAAAAAATTGTTTTCCAGCTCTCTAGGCACAAAACCTGTTTTTATAAAATGGAGACGATAACCATACCACTGCCCGGACGCGGTGGCTCATGCCTGTAATCCCAGCACTTTGGGAGGCCGAGGTGGTCTGTTCACCTGAGATAAGTAGTTCAAGACCAGCTTGGCCAACATGGTGAAACCTTGTCTCTACAAAAAGTACAAAAAGTAGCCAGGTGTGCTGGCGCGCACCTGTAATTCCAGCTACTCAGGAGGCTGGGGCAGGAGAAATCATTTGAACCCAGGAGGCAGAGGTTGCAGTGAGCCAGGTCATGCCACTGCACTCCAGCCTGGGCCACAGAGTGAGACTCTGTCTCAAAAAAAAAAAAAGAATGCACCATACCATCACGCTGGAGGGAAAGAAATTTTAACTGTGATCTCTTCTTAGCACAGAGTCCACATAAAGGGTGGATACCTGGTAGCTGCTGGTGGAGCTTGCTCCTGCCCCATGGCTTTCTCATACACTGTGATTATACCGCCTACTCCTGGCCTCAGGGCATACAGGCTGTATCTCCCATGTCCTCCCTGTCACCGAGGTTCAATCAACACTGGCCTGCTTTCAGTTTTCCTGAGGCTCCAGGTTCTCTTCTGCCTCCTAGCCTTTGTGATTGGTGAGTCCTCAGCCTGGGCTTTTTGCTGTAATCTACCTGGCTGGCTCCTTCCCATCCCGCAGATCTCAGCCTGAAATTCACTATCTTGAAAGGCTTTCTTGAATCCCATTCTTAAGGAGACACCCACCTTCGTCTCTCACCCAGCACCCTATACTTCATAGCCTTTATCTTGTACGTTCCTGAAAATGCCTTGTGAGCTCTGAAACTATGGATAGCAATAACAATAGCAAATTCAGTGAGGTGGCATAGCAAGGTGGCTAAGAGTGCAGACTGCTGATGGTATGGCTGGACACAGGCAGCCTGAGCTTAAACTTTAGTCCTGTTCTTCCCGTCAGGTTATAAACTTTTCTTTTTCTTTTTCTTTTTTTTTTTTTGAGACTTTGTCATCCAGGCTGTAGTGCGGTGGGGTGATCACAGCTCAGTGCAGTCTCAGCTTCCTGGGCTCAAGCGATCCTCCCACCTCAAGCCTCCCAAGTAGCTGGAACTACAGGCGCATGGCAGCATACCTGACTAATTTTTTTGTGTTTTTTTGTAGAGACAGGGTCTCGCCATGTTGGCCAGGCTGGTCTTGAACTCCTGAGCTCAAGCGATCTGCCTGCCTCGGCTTCCCAAAGTGCTAGGATTACAGGCATGAGAGCCACTGTGCCCCACCGAGTTACACAGTTATCTGTACCTCAGTTTTCTATCTGTAAAATGAGAATAACGATGTAGAAATCTCTTGTAGGGAGGGCATTTGTGAGGATTAAATGAGGTCACATCCTAGGCACTTAGAACAACCCTGGCACATGGCAAGTACTCTGTTAATGTTAGCTAATACTGTTATTATTACTGTGTATTTGTGGTAATATTTATTTTTCTTGTTTGACAGCACAGAGTTGATCGGTTTTGCAAAGCTCTAGTCTAAAAGTAACCATTCATACTAATGCTTGGTGGTGCTGATCAACAGATAAAATAACATGAGTGCCATTGCTCGGCTGTTTATATTGAAATCCTGGCACTGCCCTTTCCTGGATGGGTAACCCCTCTTGGCCTCTGTTTCCTCATCTGTTTTGTTTAGTTTGGTTTTTTTTTTTTTGATAGAGTCTCACTCTGTTGCCCAGGCTGGACTGCAATGATGCGATCTTGGCTCATTGCAACCTCCGCCTCATGGGTTCCAGCGATTCTCCTGCCTCAGCCTCCCGAGTAGCTGGGATTACAGGCGCCCATCACCATGCTTAGCTAACTTTTGTATTTTTAGTAGAGTTGGGGTTTCACCATGTTGGCCAGTCTGGTCTTGATCTCTTGACCTCGTGATCCACCCTCCTCGGCCTCCCAAAGTGCTGGGATTACGGGCACGAGCCACCACGCCTTGCCTGCTTTGTTTAAATTTTAAGTATTACTGTTCATGTGTTTTTTTTACTTGCTGAAACCTCTCAAATTTCTGGACTGTGAATTTGATGTGGGAAAACTGTCTACCTTTGGTCACTACTGTGTCTCTCCTGTACAGCGCAAAGTGCTAGCCTTAGAGCCAGACTGCCTGGGTTTGCATATCAACATGGCCACTCACAGATGTAAGATCTTGGGCCTCAGAAGCCTCACCTGTAAAACAGGGGTGATAATAGTGCCTTCTTGGCTTGTTGTGGGGATTCAAGTCTTTTGTACATATAGAAGTACTAAGAGGCTGTGCACAGTTTCTTCCACCTGTAATCCCAGCACTTTGGGAGGCCAAGGTGGGCGGATCACTTGAGGTCAGGAGTTTGAGACCAGCCTGGCCAACATGGTGAAACCCTGTCTTTATTAAAAATACAAAAATTAGCCAGGGATGGTGGTATGAGCCTGTAATCCCAGCTACTCAGGAGGCTGAGACAGGAGAATCACTTAAACCCGGAAGACGGAGGTTGCAGTGAACCAAGATCTCACCACTGCACTCCAGCCTGGGTGACAAAGCAAGACTCCATCTCAAAAAACAAACAAAAGTATTTAGAAACTTATTCACAGGTCACCTTCTCACTGCGGCATTCTCCCACTTCCTTTGCACTCCTAACCTCCTTATCTGGTTTATTCTTCTCTCTTGCACCTGTCATTACTTGGCATGTGTTTCACATATTTGTTCTGCTCCCTTTCTATGTCCACCATCCCCGTCAGCAGCAGAATGTGGCTGTAAAATGAGAATAATGATGTAGAAATCTCTCGTGGGGTATCCCACAATGGCAGGAATTTGTCTCTCCTCCTCACCACTCTGTGCTCTTCACCTAGCATTCATTGTATTGTCAAAGGAATGTTGAGAGAACAAGTCTTAGCTGCTGGTGGATGGCATGGCCACAGAAGCTCAGTGAGTGGGTGTCGAATGTAGCAAGACCTGAATGGGTAGCCAAGACGGCTGCACCATGTGGTGCCAGCTGGGGTGGGTGCCTCTGACTTGGGCCTTTTCTTTACAGGTGTCACTTGAGAAGGTGCTTGGCATCACAGCCCAGAACAGCAGTGGCCTAACCTGTGACCCTGGCACAGGCCATGTGGCCTACCTGGCAGGGTAAGCAGATGAGGGCCGTGGCGTCTAATCGTTGCTAGGGAATTTGGAGCTCAGAGCCTGAAACCGTCAGTGAATCTCTCTGGGCCTCATCTTTTTCCACTGTAGAATGTGGATAATGGGGCCTGCCTCTGAGGACTGTGGAGAGGATTCCATAGCCCACTCTCTGTCTAGAACAGTGCCTGGCATATAGTGAGCGCAATGAAAGCCTTTATTACGACTACAGGGGGGAGGTGACAGCGATTCTGGGAAAGACAGGTGGTTAAAGTCCACACTGTGGTGTCAGGTAACCTGGATTTGTGTCACAGCTCTGTTGTGTATGCTGCTGTCTGAGCCTCTTCCTCTGCCTCTGTAAAACAGCTAGTGACCCCTCTGCTTGCATAGTTGAGAGGACTGAAGGAGATGCTACAGCTGTTCATTTCATAAATACTCATGTAG
Source organism: Alouatta palliata (assembly GCA_004027835.1). Classification (NCBI taxonomy): domain Eukaryota; kingdom Metazoa; phylum Chordata; class Mammalia; order Primates; family Atelidae; genus Alouatta; species Alouatta palliata. The sequence continues at coordinate 43,255 of PVKV010006291.1, forward strand.
CCTGGCACTGTGCTGAGGATGTCCCCTCTCTGGGTTTGTTTCCTTATCTATAAATGGGCCTAAAGAGTCCTGATCTGACCTGATACGGCAGTTGTGAGGATTTAAAACAATAACATCTCTCTCTCTCTCTGTTTTTTTTTTGAGACAGGGTCTGGCTGTGTTGCCCAGGCTAGAGTACAGTGGTATGAATAACAGCTCACTATAACCTCAACCTCCTGTGCTCAAGCTGTCCTGCCATCTCTGCCTCCCAAGTAGCTGGGCCTACAGGCACATGCCACCACAGCCAGCTAATTTTTTTTTGGTAGAGATGAGATCTCACTATATTAACCAGGCTGGTCTCAGACTCCTGGGCTAAAGTGATTCCCCCGCCCCCACTCCCAAAGTGCTGGGATTATAGCCAGCCTAAGGTCTTTATTAGCCTAGGGCCTGACAGACATTACCTCAGAGGAAGTTTTGGTTTCTATTTAAGAACATAGTCATGTTAAGTGCGCTAGAATTTTCAGCATAAATACCTGGAGGAGGGGAAGGGGTATTAAGAGGAGAGGGAGGAGACCAAAGAGAACCATCTGTGCAGAGGGAGCTTGTTTATTTGTGGGCTTTTCTGGTGGGAATAGAATCATCCCAGGACCCCAACACTCCCTCCAGTTGAGGCATATTTTCCTTTCTCCCCAGCTGTGTGGTGGTGATTTTGGACCCCAAGGAGAACAAGCAGCAGCACATCTTTAACACCGCCAGGTAGGCTGAGGCCTGGGCGGTGGGGGTAAGGGGCAAAGGTGAGACAAAGGCTCAGCATGCCTCCCCTCCCCCACACAGCCTGGAGGTACTCATGGGTAGGTGCTCACTCATTCACTCACCTCTTGGCTCAGTGGAATTCGCCAGGTGTCTGCTCTGTGCTGGGGACACAGCAGTGACCAGAGGAGACCAGAGGACACAGCAGTGACCACACTCTGTTCTGTGTGCTGGGGACACAGCAGTGAGCAGAGGAGAAAAGAATCTCTGCTAGCTGGAGCAAGACAGACTGTAAACCAGTCAGCTAATTACTGGCTGATCATGATCAGTGCTATGGAGAAAATGATGGGGGATGTCTTTGGGCAGGTTTGTGGGCAGAGAACAGGAGGAATGCCATATCAGAGGGCTCAGGGAACAGCACCTCAAGTCTGAGACCTGAAGGAAGTGAGAGGGTGACCCATAAGAAACTATAGGGAGAGCACTTCAGGCAGGGGGCACAGCAAAGGCAAAGGCCCTGCAGTGGTTAAGAATCTTGGGCGGTTTAGAAGCAGCCAGGGATCCAGGTACTTGGGAGAAAGGAAGCAGGGGAAATGAGGCTGCAACGAGGCAGAAGCCACATCCCGCCGGCCTTGCATCCTTGGGGAGGGGCTGGATAGCATGCTGAGTACACAGAGCAGCCACAGGAGGGCGCCACAGGCCAGGGATGTGCTTTTCACCTCCAGCCCTCCAGCAGCTCTATTCCCTGCTTTGCTTTTCTCCACAAAATTTCCTCCCTTCTGATATGCTGTTCAATTTCCTCACTGATGGTATTCGCTGTGGGTCTCCCTTCATTAGTATGAGTGCTCTTGAGAGCAGGGACTTTCTCTGAGTTCATTTCTGTGTCCCTAGCACTAAAGAGCAGTGTCTGGCACATTGATGGCCATTCTTTTTTTTTTTTTTTTTTTTAAAGAGATGGGGTTTCACCATGTTGGCCAGGATGGTCTTGATCTCTTGACCTTGTGATCCACCCCCCTGGGCCTCCCAAAGTGCTGGGATTACAGGCGTGAGCCACAATGCCCGGCCTGATGGCCATTTCCTAAGAAAAAGACTGAACGTGATTTGGATTTTAGAAAGATCCCTTCAGCTGTAAGTTTATTGGGGAAGGGCCCGCTCCTCTGCCTTGGGGCTAACTGATCTCTGCGTTACCCTGGGGATATGCTCCCAACAGGGCTGTGACCTTTAGAAGGCACCCCATGTCCCTCCTTGGCCTAGCTTAGCCTCAGCTCCTTTGGCCCAGTTCTCCAGGTGGTTGGATAAGGAGTGGGTTTTCTCTTGCCCTTGTGGTTCCTACGATATGGTCCTTAAGCTACGGCAGGTTCCTGTCATATGGCAGAATTGCATTCCCTCTTGAAAGTGGTTTTTTGGACCTTTTGCTCCTAACTGTGGGTTCTGTCACTGGTGATAGGGGCAGAGCTGGGTTCCAGTCTCCTGCCTCAAGCGTCTGTTCACTGTGGAATCTCAGGTGAGACACTTCTTTTGGAGCCTTGGTCACCACTGGAAATAAAATAGCTGCCTTCGATTGGGAGAGCATTCATAAGGCAACAGCCACAAACCAGAGTCACATAGACTTGCCCAACACAGTGTGTTTTAAAGGTCGGATGAGTGGACATTTCAGATTTTTTAATACAGAAATCCAAATGTCTCTCTTGTTTGAAGAAGTGAGAAATACTGGCCTCTGGGGCCCACATTCCCCTGTGGCAGTGATGGGCTGAGCTTAGTGATATTTGTCAGGCCCCTTGTGGCCAGTTCCTCTCACCTGTGTTGCCTCCCTAATCCCAGTTCCTCTCACCTGCAGGCAGTGGAGTGGGTGGCCCGGATCTGTAGTAGGTGGCATGCAGGTGCCCACCCTTGACCACCAGTGGGTCTGCGTTAGGAGGTGGTGTGGCCAGTGTGGCAGTTTACACCCTGACTGCATCTCAGAATCACCTAGCCCATGGGCCTCACCCCAAGAGAAAGCCAAATCAGTTGATCTGGGGTGAAACCTGGGCATTGGCAGTTTTTAGACTTTTTATATTAAAATAATTTCAGACTCTGAATAGTACAAAGACCTTTTACATTTTTCCCAAATGTTAGCTTTTTTTTTTTTTTTTTGCCACAGTCTCACTCTGTCACATAGCCTGGAGTACAATGGCATAATCTCAGCTCACTGCAACCTCCGTCTCCCGGGTTCAGGTGATTCTCATGCTTCAGCCTCCTGAGTAGCTGGGACTACAGGCATGCACCACCATGCCTGGCTAATTTTTTGTGTTTTAGTGAAGACGGGGTTCACCATGTTGCCCAAGGTGGTCTCGAACTGCTGAGCTTAGGCAATCTGCCAGCCTCGGCCTCCCAAAGTGCTAGGATTACAGGTGTGAGCCACCATGCGTGGCCAAATGTTGACTATATACATATTCATTTGTTCTGAACTATTTGAGAATCAGTTGTAGACATAATGCCCTTATATATCTAAATACTTCAGGCTGGGTGCAGTGGCTCACGCCTGTAATCTCAGCACTTTGGGAGGCCTTGGAGGCAGGAGGATCACTTGAGGTCAGGAGTTTGAGACCAACCTGGGCAACATAGGAAAACCTTGTCTCTACTAAAAATATAAAAATTAGCTGGGGGTGATGGCGAGTACCTGTAATCCCAGCTACTCAGGAGGCTGAGGCAGGAGAATCACTTGAACCTGGGAGGCAGAGGTTGCAGTGAGCCAAGATCGCTTACTGCACTCCAGCCTGGGCAACAGAGCAAGACTTCGTCTCAAAAAAAATAAAGTAAAATAAAATAAATACTTCAGTGTGTATTTCCTACAAAAAAAATTGTGACAGTCCTTCTAAACTGTTATACATCCAGCAAAATCAGGAAATGAAAATGGGTGCATCACTCTCATGCACTCCACAGATGGTTCCATTCCGGAGTCAGCCATTGTCCCACGATTGTTGTTTATGGTCAAAGGATTCTGTGTAGAACCACACATTGCATTGAGTTGTCGCCTCAGTCTCCTTCAGGCTGATGTGGCTCTTCTGTCTTTTCTTGACTTTCAGGACTTTGATGTTTTTGAGGATTGTAGACATGGTATTTTGTAGAGTGTCCCAGCATTTGGGTTTGTCTGATGCCTCCTCACAGGCAGACTCAGCTTCTGCATCTTTGGCAAGAATAGACCAGAAGGGGTACTGTGTTTTCTTGGTGCCTCCTCTCAGGAGGTCTCCCGAGACCAGTTTTGTTGACTGGGAGCACTTTGCCAAGATGGTGCCTGCCGGATTCCTCTACTTCACAGCTTCTCTTTTCCCCTTTGTGACTAGCAAGTATTCTGAGGACATCTTTTCTGAGACTGAGCAAATGTTACCCTGTTCCTCACCAAACTTTCCCTCAACTAATCTTAGGCTTTGACAGTTTTCAGATGCTCCCCAGGTAATTCTCAGTGCAGCCAGGACTGAGAACTACTGGCTTAGAGGTCTAGGCTCTGCCCTGTCTGGTTAGGTAACCACGGGCAGGGACTTCCCTTTGTTGCAGTCACGTCATCTGCAGAGTTGGCTCGTGAGAGCCCTGACTCCGTGAAGCATGCGTGAGGAATTAGTGCAGTAATGGCCACACAGCATTTGTCAAAGGGCCAGGCACAAGGTCAGGGCATGGCGACAGGTTAGGGGCAGCTACAGACAACAGAAACCCCTCACAGCGTGGCTCAAAACCCAAGGGCATGCTCTTCCTGCATGTCCAGAGGTGGGCAGCCCAGGGGCAGTATCTCTGAACACCAGGGACCCCACTCCTTTTTTTTTTTTGATAGTCTTGTGCTGTTGCCCCCAGTCTGGAGTGCAGTGGCACAGTCTTGGCTCACTGCAACCTCCACCTCCCAGGTGCAAGCGATTCTCCTGCCTCAGCCTCCCAAGTAGCTGGGACTACAGGCATGTGCCACCACACCTGGCTACTTTTTTTTTTTTTTTCTGGAGGCAGAGTCTCGCTCTGTCACACAGACTGGAGTGTAATGGCACAATCTCGTCTCACTGCAACCTTTGCCTCCCGTGTTCAAACAATTCTCCTGCCTCAGCCTCCCAGGTAGCTGGGATTACAGGCACCCACCACCATGCCCGGCTATTTTTGTATTTTTAGTAGGGATGGGGTTTCACCATGTTGACCAGGCTGGTCACAAACTCCTGACCACCCACCTCTGCCTCCCGAAGTCCTGGGATTACAGGCATGAACCACTGTGCCTGGCCCCATTCCTTCTCTCCTGCTGCTCTACCTCGTTTATTGTGAGGCTTCTGGTCTTGAAGTCAATTCATGGCCCAAGATGGAGTTCTGGCTGTTGTGTGCTTATTTCAGGAGGGAAACTGGTAGGAAGCAGGGCAAAGGGTTCCCTTTGAGGAGCATTTCAGGAAGTCCACACAGCATGTCAGTTTATTTCTCATTGGCCAGACTAAGTCATGTAGCTGTATCTCTGTAGCTGTAAGCATAAAAATGGGCTTATGTCAGTGAGGAAAGAGGTGAGTGGATATCCAGGAGGCAGCTTGCCCTGTTTGCTGGAGTAAGGAGCCACGGGAAACCTGGGAAGCGGGTTGACTTGATGATGAATACTCCTTAAAGTTGCCAGAGTCTCACTTAGAGGCATTTACTTAGTTATCTGCACACCAATTTACCATCTCACGTAGGGAGACAATTATTAGATTGTTAAGGAACAAAGGTAAAAACAAGATTAAAAGAAAGGGAGAAGAAGGAAACCATACTGTCTGGGAATGGTGAATCTTGCTGCCAAGAACATGCCAGCTAGCCTCCTCATTCAGTCCTTGTGCAGGCTAGCTAGGAGTATCAGAAACATTTTGGTTGTTTATGGATTTTACAGAACACCTTCAGCATTTAGCAATGGAGCACAAGGCCACCTTGATATGATGCCTGCCAGGGTCCTCCCATCAGCACCACCCCTTGAGTTAGACCAGGCCTGTACCATTTCTTGCATCTCTGTTTCCCAGCGTTATAGGGTGGGTGGGGTCTTAGGGTACCCACTGCAGCAGAGGGAGAAGAAAGCAGAGTCTTCACACAGTGTCTACCCCACTTGGGTTTGGTGTCTCAGGTTGGAAGGGGCCTTTGCTTTTACCCCCATTTCTCTGTGTGCTGTGTTGGACACGCCAGCAGCACTGGCTCTGTGGGAGCTGCTTGAGCTTACCCCTCCTGGCCTCTTCCAAGGCTTTGGAGGCAGGAGAGAGCAGAGTGCTATGGGAGTCGCCAGGATGGGATCTGGCTGCCCACCCTCAGTCGAACCAGTGATCAACACTTTTCCTTATCCACAGGAAGTCTCTGAGCGCTCTCGCCTTCTCCCCTGATGGGAAGTACATAGTGACAGGGGAGGTGAGTCATGATCATGACTGAGTCTGAGTGGGGGGCTGGGGGGTCTTGGGGGCCATTCCTTCTACTCCCAACAGGCCTGGGAGTCACTGGAATAGCTCCTTCCTGGGCCAGAACAGCCCATGGCAGATGAGGGAGGTGGCTTTTGGGCAACCCTGTGGCAATGCCATCTTCAGCCTTGACAACTCCTCTAGCCCTGCCTGGTACAGAGCCCAGCAGCAGTAATGACCCCACCTTTCCTAGAATGGGCACAGGCCTGCCGTGCGCATCTGGGATGTGGAGGAGAAAAATCAGGTGGTGGAGATGCTAGGCCACAAGTATGGTGTGGCCTGTGTGGCCTTCTCACCCAATATGAAGCACATCGTGTCCATGGGCTACCAACATGACATGGTGCTCAACGTCTGGGACTGGAAGGTAAGAGCCGAACAGTGGGCATGTGGCAGGCAGCCAGCTGCCAGAGGATCCTGTGTCTCGGGCACTGGGAGAGCTATATGAGAGGACGTAGTAAAATGTCCACTCGCCCAACAGATGACAGCTACTGAGCACCTGCTGCATGCTGATCCCTTCTGGTAGGGCACAAGACAGGCTCCCAGCTAGAAGAATTATAAATATTTTTGTGTTGACCAGCTGTGACCTTAGGCGAGTGACTTAACATCTCTGTGAGTCTGTTTCCTCCTTTGTTAGATAGATATAGTACTTACCTTGTTGAGTTGTGAGACTTTAGTTGATAAGCACTGGAAGGCTGGGCTTTGGAACAGCTGTGGAGCTGGCAGAAATGGGTACCAAGTCCTGACTCTGCCCATAGCCCACTGTGTGACGTTGAGTTGAGCACATGACATCTCCGCCTCTGAGCCTGGCAGCATTGCGGAGAAGCGCCTTCCTCATGGGACCACTGAGTTATCCTGTGAAGGACTCAGTGCAGGGCCCAGAGCAAGAGCCCTATCTGTGACAGCCATAGGTTGTGTCATCCTTACATCCCAGCCGTGACTGTCCCCAACACTGTGTGTGGGTTGCAGAGCTTAGACCCTTGGGGAGAATTCTGGAACATACTCTCACATGGGGACCTTTCCAAGCCTTTGTCCCCTCCTTTGTTGATGAGGAATGGGCAGAGTGCCCCACATAGGTTTCTCCATACAGCAGCTCTCTGTAGGGTCCCAGAAAGACAGACTTGAAGCGGGGATGAGCAGGGAGGTCCAGGCTGAGAGCAAAGGCACAGATAGTTCAATGGAATGAGTGCTGGCATGAGCTTCTCTGTGCTTATTTTTCCAGAAAGACATCGTGGTGGCCTCCAACAAGGTATCTTGTAGAGTCATTGCCCTCTCCTTCTCAGAGGACAGCAGCTATTTTGTCACTGTTGGGAACCGGCATGTGAGGTTCTGGTTCTTAGAAGTCTCCACTGAGACAAAGGTGAGTTTCTGTCCCTGCTCTTTCAGCCAGGCCCTGAGGGAGTCACCATCAGTAGCAGCATGGGCTCCTGTTTCTCCCTGAGATTTAGGGGCAGCAGTCTCGGACCATTTGGCGTATCAGGGGCCCAGCTGTTGCTTTTGGGCCTGCTCTCAGGGTGCTGATGCACAGGCCCTGCCGGGAACCCCCTGACCCTGGGACCAGCTCTCATTCTTGGACTGCTGCTGTCCAGCTCCTCTGACCAGAGGGGCAGGGCTCTACTGTTTTCTTTCCTTCTCCATTTAGAAGAGCTTCTTAGGGTTCTCCTGTTTAGTTGTGTCCTATCATCTGGTCATACAGGGCCCATCGTGGCCCTGTTGGGGCTCAGCTGTGTGGACAGTATCTCACTATGCCCTCTGTGTCTCCAGGTGACGGGCACAGTACCCCTTGTAGGGCGCTCAGGCATCCTGGGTGAGCTGCACAACAACATTTTCTGTGGTGTGGCCTGCGGTCGGGGCCGGATGGCGGGCAGTACCTTCTGTGTGTCCTACTCAGGCCTCCTCTGCCAGTTCAATGAGAAGAGGGTGCTGGAGAAGTGGATCAACCTGAAGGTACCACCCTCCCTCTCTGCCATCAGTGGGGCAGAGTCTTTCTCCAGGGCTGCTCATCAGTATTGACCACACAGGTTCTGCTTATATGACTAGTGATGAATGACTCCCCCTCTGAGCTTCAGTTCCACGTCTGTAAAATGGGAGTACTGCTGCCCTCCCCACAGAGCTGATAAGGAAGTCAGGTGAGATATTATAGGCAAGGCAGTGAGCACAGTGCTCGGTACCCCTAAATGGGCTCAAGATAACAGTTGTTTTCCCATCACTATTTGATCTGCTTCACATTTCTCTTGTCCTTTGAGCACTCTTGCTTGGTAGAGGACTGCATTTTTTAAAAATCAGAGATACCATTAATTTAATAATTTTTTAGTCAAAAAAGACTACACAAAATACACAAACTTTTATTTATGTTTACTTTCATTTTTATGAAAAGGAATAGTAGCGCAATCTTGGCTCACTGCAACCTCCGCCTCCCAGGTTCAAGCGATTCTCCTGCCTCAGCCTCCCAAGCAGCCTGGATTACAGGCACCTGTCACCACTCTCAGCTGATTTTTATATTTTTAATAGCGACAGGGTTTTACCGTGTTGGCCAGCTGGTCTTGAACTCCTGATCTTTGGTAATCCACTTGTCTTGGCCTCCTGAAGTGCTGGAATTATAGGCATGAGTCACTGCTGCGCCTGGCCATAAACTTTTAAACTAAAGCATGATCTATAGATACATTGCAGAGCTCCTTTCCTTTAGTATCTGAAGGTTTGCGTCCAAGCTGTTTTCCCGTCTGGAATCAGTTGCCCATTTGGCTATCAGCCAGACCATTGTGGTTTTCTTTTTTTTTTTTTTTTTTTTTTTTTTTTATAGACGGGGTTTCACCATGTTGGTCAAGCTGGTCTTGAACTCCCGACCTCAGGTGATCCGCCCCACCTTGGTCTCCAAAGTGCTTGGATTACAGGCGTGAGCCACCGCGCCCGGTCCATTGTGGTTTTCTCTCCTGTTCCTGTCCTGCCTTTGTGACTCACTCTGGAGAGCACCTTTGAGGTTAATGGCACGTGGAGGGGTTCCAAGTTTTATGTCTTTCCTAGTTGGTTAAACCTCATTTTTGTCTTTTTCAGGCAAGTGAAAAACTCTCAATAGATAGATGTTTAATTCCTAAGCACTAAATGACTCATAAATTAAGTCCTTGTAGATTTGGAAAATCTCCTTTAAGCTGTGTCTAGAGGTCTAGCACTTCCTAATAGAATAGACAGCTCTTCCTAGATACTGTAACTTTTTTCTGTACCGCTTTGGAGTGTAGTCTTTATGAAGTTGTTTGGAAGCAATAGGAAATGAAATTTAAGCCTAAAATTCAACCCTGTTACTGCAAATGACTTACTGAAGTTGCAGTCCGCCGAACAGATATTTTCCATACACAGCTACGTTTCCCTGTATACAGCAGTGACAACTCTGTCCCCATTCATGCTTCTGTCTGATTGCTGGCACATGTCTTTCAATAGTGGCCGTATGTTATATCCTGATTTCAAAAATCTTAAAATATGCTAAAATGGGTGTCTTAGACCCAAGGAACTATAAGTTTTGTCTGGAGGCCTAAGGCTGCTCTGTCAGTCCCCATGTCCCTGGGCCAGGCCATGTGAAGCACCAAATCCACTGGGGTCCCCTTTGCCTCCACAGGTCTCCCTGTCTTCCTGCCTCTGTGTCAGCCAGGAGCTCATCTTCTGTGGCTGCACAGATGGGATAGTCCGCATCTTCCAGGCCCACAGCCTGCACTACCTTGCCAACCTGCCCAAGCCGCACTACCTTGGGGTAGATGTGGCACAAGGCCTGGAGCCCAGGTACTGCCCTGCAGGGAGAGGGAACGGGAGGGGCCCACCCAGAGTCTCTCTGCTGGCATTCATCCATGCTTCCAAATCTATCCATCTGTCTGTCCATTCCACAAATACCCATCATGACTCTCAGCCCTGGGTATTACAAAGCAGAAAAGCCCTTGCCTCAGAAGAGGCAAGCTTCACAGTGAGAAGTGAGGCTGGGTGGGGGAAGAAACAGTCAGTGAGAAAACAAAGGAATAAACAATATAATTTCTTTTTTTTTTTTTTTTTTTTTTGAGACGGAGTTTCGCTCGTTACCCAGGCTGGAGTGCAATGGCGCAG
>PVKV010006291.1:53568-106669 GCA_004027835.1 Alouatta palliata
AAGCAATTCTCCTGCCTCAGCCTCCCGAGTAGCTGGGACTACAGGCACGTGCCACCATGCCCAGCTAATTTTTGTATTTTTAGTAGAGACAGGGTTTCACCATGTTGACCAGGATGGTCTCGATCTCTTGACCTCGTGATCCACCCGCCTCGGCCTCCCAAAGTGCTGGGATTATAGGCGTGAGCCACCGCGCCCGGCCAACAATGTAATTTCTGATAGCAGTGAGGTGACGAACAGTTCGGAGCAGGTGTGAATGTGGTGGGGTGTTTCCAGCCACATGGCTGACGCCTACTAAGCAGCTGCTAAGTGCCAACCCTGGGCTGGAAGCAGGACACACCTATAATGAAGCAGCAAAATCTCTGCCTCTGTGCAGTCTAGCAAGGGGGCTCGATGATAAGCAAGTACACAAAAAAAGATCATTTCAGGTCGGCATCAGTGCTTTGGGAGTGCCCGGGGTGGGCTGTGCTGATTGGGTGTCTGGTGAGACGGAGTTGCTTATAGGTGTGTGGACAGCTGGATCCCAGCAGTAGAGGTGACCCCACACTGTGCTTGTCATGTTGCAGGAATAGTAAGGGATTATGTGGGCAGAGCCCAGTATGCCAGGGGAGGATAGTGGGAGATAAGACCAGCGTAGGGCGCCTGTGTCTATCCTCAGGTCAGTGGGCAGCTGCTGGGGGTTTCAGGCATTGGAGTAAGTGACCAGGCCTTACATGTTAGGTCCCTCGGCTGCTGTGTCAAGAGTGGATGGAAGCACTAGTCTGTGGCTTGTCTTCCCCTTTGTTGCAAGTCTGTTTTACGGAATCAGAGGCTACCTAACCAGGGGGCGCTGGATGCCTAGGGCTGCCTCTGTGGATTTCTGGATACTAACTCCTGGGTGCCTTTTCCACAACAGGGCCTGAACAGGGGAACTGGGTGTCATGAAGGAAAGGAGGGGTGAGCAACCCACAGGCAGTGTTGTGTTGAATAGCAGGGTTCGAAGCTCTGCTGCCTTCTGTTGTGCTGTGTGACCTCGGGAAGGTGACTATACCTCCCTGTGCTTCCGTTTTCTCCTGTGTAATATATAGTACCTAGCTCTTATCGTGGTTGTGAGAATTTATTGCAGCTAAAACGCTTAGCCTAGCACAGTATAAATGCTCAGTAAATTGTAGCCTTTGTAGGGAGACCCCAGGCCAAGGGGCAGCTTCCCGGTCTCCTTTGGACGCAGGCTTTTTGATCATGTGTTGGTGAGGCCAAGAAGAGGTGGGGCCTGAGATACATGCCTATTATCTTTCTACGCTTAGAGATAGGAGCTTGGATTGGGTAAAATGATGGGAGAGAAATGTTCATAGGAATCAAAAGCCCAACTGCTCTCAGGGCCAGGCAGAAGCTTCCAGTTTGTATCCTCTACATAAGAAGCAAAGCAGAGGAAGAGGGAAAAGGGAGAAGTGGAATTGGAGCAGGAGAGATGCATGGCCACAAACACCATGAGGGATGGCATTGCCGGGGAGGCAGCTCCACTGTCACTAGAGGTGGCTGTCACTACTCAGTGACAGTGATGGTGATTGATGACCCATGTGGCCTTGTTAGCTTCCTCTTCCACAGGCAGGCAGAAGCGGTCTACCCAGATACAGTGGCACTGACCTTCGACCCCATCCACCAGTGGCTCTCCTGCGTGTATAAGGACCACAGCATCTACGTTTGGGACATCAAAGACATCAACAGAGTGGCCAAGGTGTGGTCAGAGCTCTTCCACAGCTCTTACGTCTGGAATGTGGAGGTGAGCCCCCTCCCTCTCTCTGTCCCTGCTCAGCCTCTGCACAGTTCCCCACAGAATTTGGGAACCCATTCAGTAATTCCTTCAGAAGATACTCATTGACCCCCTCCTATGCGTCAGGCCCTGTCCTAGGTGCTGAGGACACAGACAAAAACCCTGTCCTTAATGAGCTCATATTTAGGTGGGAAAGGAAACCTAGAAACGTCATCAGTGAATAACACGCCAAGCAGCAGTAACTCTGAAGAAAAACGAGGTGGGGAAGGGGAATCCAGGTGGTATTCTAGAGAGGAGCAAGATCAGGAAAGACCTCCCTGAGGACATAACATTTGAGCCGAGACCTGCAGGAAGTTGAAGAATGAGACCTACAACTGCTGGGGAGAACCACAAGCAGAGGCCCTATGGGAGGAACATGCACTCCACAGAGAGCTTTGCTATGGAGGATGTTTATGTATTTCACTCTTTTTTTTTTAAAAAAAAAAAGTTGAAGGTGGGGCATGGTGGCTCACACGTGTAATCCTAGCACTTTGGGAGGCTGAGGCATGCAGATCACCTGAGGTCAGGAGTTCAAGACCAGCCTGACCAACATGGAGAAACCGTGTCTCTACTAAAAATACAGAATTAGCTGGGTGTGATGGCGCATGCCTGTAATCCCAGTTACTCAGGAGGCTGAGGCAGGAGAATTGCTTGAACCTGGGAGGCAGAGGTTGCGGTGAGCTGAGATTGCGCCACTGCACTCCAGCCTGGGCAACAAGCACAAAAACTCTATCAAAAAAAAAAAAAAGAAAAGGCCATGTTTATTTTTTAGTACAAATTGGGATTCCAAAATCACAAGTCGAGTGTTAGGGATGCTCAGAGCTATTGAGTTGATGCTTCCAGAGCCTAGTTCTTAAGGACACAGGGGATGGTGGAATTCGAATATCCCCAGTAACTCATTTGCTTATTCTCACATTATACATGCAACAAGCTGAAAATGACAACTATTCAATTCTGAAGACAGTTAAAACAATTGTATTGTGTATATTCTCTCTATTCTGTCCAATTTCTAAAATTACTATATCTACAGGATCTGAATATGTAGCCATTATTTACTATATTCTCTCCCTTTCGACCCCCATTTATTTTAGAATAGCGAATTATTTATATATATATATATATATAGAGAGAGAGAGAGAGAGAGAGAGAGAGAGAGATAAAATATACATGACATAAAATTTACCATTTCAACTTTTAAAGTGTACTTTTTAGTGGCATTTAGTACACTTAAACAATGTCATGCAGTCATCATTACTCTAGTTTCAGAACATTTTCATCACCCACCCCTCCCCCCAAAAAATCCTGTATCTGTTAAGCAGTCCTCCCCATTTCCCACTCCTCCCATCCCTGGAAATGACTAATCTACTTCTGTCTTTATGGACTTGCCTGTTCTGAATATTTCTTTTCTTTCTTTCTTTCTTTTTTTTTGATGGAGTCTTGCTCGTCACCCAGGCTGGAGTGCAGTGACACAATCTTGGCTTACTGCAACCTCCACTTTCCAGTTTCAAGCAATTCCCATGCCTCAGTCTCTAGAGTAGCTGGGATTACAGGCACATGCCACCATACCTGGTGAATTTTTTATATTTTAGTAGAGACAGGGTTTCACTGTTTCTACTAAAGACATGTTGCCCAGGCTGATCTCGAACCTGTGCTCAGGCGGTGCACCCGCCTCAGCCTCCCAAAGTGCTAGGATTATAGGCATGAACCACCATGCTGACCTGAATATTTCTTATAAATGAAATCATAGAATATGTGGGCTTTTGTGCCTGGCTTTCACTTAGCATCGTGTTTTCAAGATTCATCCATGTTGTAGCGTATATCAGTACTTCATTCCTTTTTATGGCTGAATAATATTTCATTGTATGGATAGAACACATTTTGTTCTCTGTTCATCAGTCGACAGCCACTTGGTTTGTTTCTCCCTGACGGCTATTGCAAATACTGCTGCTATGAACATACAAGTACAACCTTTTTTTTTTTTTGCGATGGAGTTTCACTCTGTCGGCCAGGCTGGAGTGCAGTGGGGCAGTCTCCACTCGCTGCAACCTCAGACTCCCAGATTCAAGCGATTCTCCTGCCTTAGCCTCCAGAGTAGCGCGCTACCAAGCCCAGCTAATTATTATTATTATTATTATTATTATTTTGAGGTAGAATCTCCCTCTGTCACCAGGCTGGAGTGCAGTGGTATGATCTCGGCTCACTGCAACCTCCACCTTCTGGGTTCAAGCAATTCCTCTACCTCAGCCTCCTGAGTAGCTAGAATTACAGGCGTGCACCGCCACACTCAGCTAATTTTTGTATTCTTGGTAGAGACGGGGTTGCACCATGTTGGCCAGGCTGGTCTTGAACTCCACCTCAAGTGATCCACCCGCCTCAGCCTCCCAAAGTATAGGGATTATAGGCATGAGCCTACACACCCAATCTTCTAGTTCTTTTTTTAAGTTATATCACTTTGTTTCTGAGTTTTTCTAGGTTGGTTTTCATATCTTGGATCATTTAAAAAATATCTTTTCCTTCTTTTGAAATAGTAAGTTATAGTTTTTATCTTTTTTGTGAAAATACGTTTCTGGTGTGCTTTTTTTTTTTTTTTTTTTTTAAGACAGGGTTTCACCATGTTGGTCAGGGTGCTCTTGAACTCCCGACCTCAGGTGATCCGCCTGCCTCGGCCTCCCAGAGTGCTGGGATTACAGGCGTGAGCCACCGCGCCCGGCCGCTTTTTTTTTTTTTTAAGAGTAACTATTGGATTTGATCTTGGTTCTTTCCTGTTGTTCATTTTTATGTGATACACGTTTTTCTGAAATTTTAGAAGCTGGTGTGCTTCAGGACAGTTTTTCCAACTTCACAAGAAAGAACTCTTGTCTTCTGTTTTTTTTTTTGTGGGGGACAGGGTGGCCTGTTTTGTTTTGTTTTGCTTTGTTTGTTTTTGAGAAAGAGTCTCTGTTGCCTAGGCTGGATTTCAGTGACACGATCATAGCTCACTGAAGCTTCAACCTCGTAGGCACAAGCAATCCTC
Source organism: Alouatta palliata (assembly GCA_004027835.1). Taxonomy (NCBI): domain Eukaryota; kingdom Metazoa; phylum Chordata; class Mammalia; order Primates; family Atelidae; genus Alouatta; species Alouatta palliata. The sequence continues at coordinate 58,368 of PVKV010006291.1, forward strand.
CTGCCTCAGCCTCCTGAGTAGCTGGGACCGTAGGCATGCACTACAATGCCCGGCTAATTTTTTATGTTTGGCAGAGTTGGGGGTCTCACTGTGCTGCCCAGGCTTGTCTCAAACTCAGGTTCAGGCAGTCCTCTTGCCTCAGCCTCCCAAAGTGCTGGGATTACATGCTTCTGTTATTTTTATAGTGTATGTCAGCCTGCTTTCTGATACTTCCTTTTTATGGTCCTCTTTATGTGTTATGTCTCTCCTTTAATCTGAGTCTCCTGTTTATTTCTTCCGTCCCTGTTGTTATTGATCAATTTTGTTTCTACTCTCAGCAGTTTCTCTTCAGTGTGGGGCTTCGTCCTGAAAGGGAGCCCTGGCAGCTCAGTTTTGAGAGTTCATAGGATCTTCTCCGGTCCCTTTAGGCCTTACCCCTTGCACACAAGCATTGCTGGGGTGGATGAAACCCTCCCAGTTTCAGCTGCTGTTCAGTTTGGACCAGTGTGCTTTCCAATGAACACCTGTTGGCTGCTTTGGAATTACCCTGCTGCTGGGTCTGTCGGATGCCTCCTTGCTTCTCTGTCTCCCACATGCATGCTGATGATATGTAGGTCTTGTGACTGGTGGTGATTTGTCCCACACATTTGTATTTGGGGGTTGATGGAAATATTTTGTCACTGAGTTTTGCTATAAATGTTGTCTGTAAGTTTGGGTTTTGCTGTCTAATTGATGTTTTTCTTATGTGGTGATTTTGGGATATTAAAAAAATTAATGCCACTACTGTCATCTTCCCAGTTCTCAATCTTCCATATTTTGAAATCTCTTTATATGGTGGCTCTTTGTCCTTCTCAGCTTTATTCTAAATAACTTTAGTTCTGTCTTTTAGTTCACTTAATTTTCTCCTCAGTTATTGAGTCACCCTTTGCCTTGTCCTCTGGGAACTGTAGGTGTATCCTGAGTTTGAAGACCAGAGAGCTTGTTTGCCATCAGGATCCTTTCTGACTTGCTCTTCAGACAACACCATTCGCTTCTGGAACTTGGACAGCAGCCCTGACTCTCACTGGCAGAAAAACATCTTCAGCAATGTGAGTGGTTTCCTTTGTGAGCCATCTTTTTTTTTTTGAGACGGAGTCTTGCTCTGTCACCCAGGCTAGAGTGCAGTGGCGTGATCTCAGCTCACTGCAACCTTCACCTTCTGGGTTCAAGTGATTCTCCTGCCTCAGCCTCCCGAGTAGCTGGGATTACAGGCGCCCGCCACTGTGCCCAGCTGATTTTTGTATTTTTAGTAAGAGATGGGGTTTCACCACATTGGCCAGGCTGGTCCCAAACTCCTGACTTCATGATCCACCTGCCTTGGCCTCCCAAAGTGCTGGGATTACAGGCGTGAGCCACCGCACCTGGTGTGTGAGCCATCTTTCAGGAGGAATAAAGACCTACTGTAAGCATGGATGCAGGGGCAGGAGGGACTCTGATGGACCCTAGATGTTAGGTTCCACCAGGGCAAGAACCGGCAGCCAAGACAGGTCCCTCTCTGCGTCCCTTCCTCTTGTTTCTGTTTTTCCTGCTCCCCGTCTGAGGTGGCACGATCTGTCCCCTCTGATTCTCTGCCAGTTGGCTCCTGCTTTCCAGATGTGTGGACACAGCCACTCCAGGCAGCCCCAACACACCCAGCAGAGGTGAAATTGCTTACTAAGTCTTGAGATGGAACTCCCTGGGAGAGCAGCTGATGAGCCCAGCCATTCCGGGGCTCCCCCTGTCCACTGGCTGCCACACAGTGAGGCCTCAGGGGGGTGCGGGCAGAATGCTGGCGAGAGCCATGATGGGAGGCTGGGGAGAAAAGTTTGCTGAAGAAATTTTGGTTAGCATTGCGAGGCCAGCGAAGGAGCCTCTCTGGGAGCTGAGACCTGAGTCATGCATTCATTTATTCTGCAGATATTTATTAGGGTCCATGCCACGTGCTTTGCTGCATGCTAGGGACACAGCAGTGACTAAGACTCTTCTCCTGCCCTGTGGCACACACAATCCAGTGAGGGCAGACAGTGAACTGGCAACCATCCATGTTATGCACAATCACAAGTGCGACAAGCACCATGAAATGTGTAGGGTGCTAGTAGGACAGAGCAGCAGCATGTGAACTTGTCTGGGACATCCAGAGCAGCTTCCCGTGGAAGGACAGCTAAGTTGAGATTGAGAGGAGTAAAGAGGGAAGGGGAGAGGGTCAATACTTAGGCATTAGCCTGTGCGAAAGCCGTGGGGTGGGAAACAGCTGGGTGAATTGGAAAACGTGAAACAGGCCAGTGCGATTGGAACTAAAAAGGCCCTCGCGGGAGGCTTAGCAGGTGCACCTGTATCACTCCCTTCATTCCCCACCTAGTGCTACCATCGTCTCCTCTGTACCTGTGACGTACATGCTGTTTTTGGCTGCACACAATAGAAAAACTCAAAAGAAGAGGTAAAAGTTAGGCTTCTGACTCATGAAAGTAGTCTGAGTCTGAAGGTAACCAGTTGAGACCGTTCTGCAGGAAGACCTTAGGGATCCAAGAACCTTCCAGCTCTCTGTCATTTGAAGAAGTAGCCTATGTTCTCATAACCCAGTGTGGCTGTGGGGCTCCTGCTATCATATCCAAGTTCCAGGCTGCAAGATGAAGAAAAGATTTTATATGTGCTTGCTTCATATTTAATTGTTCAGAATTTATTCACATATTCTCATCTAGCTTCAGGGGAGGTGAGGTGAGGAAATAATTATTCTGATTGGCGAAACTCCCAGCTCAAAATTAGAGTTGTGTTACTAATGAAGAAGAGACTGGCTGTGGAGGGACACGATTTCAGAAGTGCTTCTGAGCTGCTTGTGGTGCCGACCTCAGCCCTGTCCTTCCTGCAGACCCTGCTGAAGGTTGTGTATGTGGAGAATGACATCCAGCACCTGCAGGACATGTCACACTTCCCAGACCGGGGGAGCGAGAATGGGACGCCTATGGACGTGAAAGCCGGGGTGCGGGTCATGCAGGTCAGTCCTGACGGCCAGCATTTGGCTTCAGGCGACCGAAGTGGAAATCTGAGGCAAGTGGGTCCTGGCAGTGTTCATTGTACACCTCCCAGCTCCAGCTCGGGTTCTCAGGGCGGTGGGCAGGAGCCCTGGCCTTGGCACCTCCTGCTGCCCATTGGGAATGAAGGGCTGTGAACAGCAATCCGGTAACCCACCACCCTTGGGAACTTAAGCTTGGAAGGGGCTTCCAGAAGGGCTGAGAGCAGGGTAGCTACCAGGACCTCAGCAGCTGGGGTGTGCAGACTTTGCCTATAGAGTAAACAGGCAAGCTCACATGACTGTAGGGCAGAGAGACACTTTCACCAGCCACATAGTACCAGTGCTGAACTGCTAATGAAGATGCCAGCTGGAAGAGGTCCTGGTGGCCCTGAGAAAGGGGCCATGAGGGTTCAGGCTGCTCATGCGCCCTGTTGAGGTTTGTCAAGATGTTACCAACCCGGCAGGTGCTAGTGGGACATAGGCCCTGTCACTGGGACCAGGTTTAAGATGACAAATGACAGCTGTGACCACCTGGGTATTGGAGCCACTGGGGAATGGAAGAGACTGGGGGGAACTAGAGGAGACATAAAGGGGCAGCAGCCATCAGGCAGTCGCAGGAGAGCAGGTTCCAAGTTACCACATCTTCCTGTTGTCAGGAAGAGCAGAAAGTGCTTTTTTTTTTTCTATGAAATTGTATAATTTTTAAGTACTGGCATCTGTTTTGATACCACTCACTGTGTGAGACCAGCTCTGTGTCGGTGGGTTCTTCACACTGACATGGCACTGTCCAGAGTGGCAAAACGGTACCAAGAGCTAACATGGTATAGCACTCTTCTCCCTTGCTGAATGCTGGCCTGAACACTGTTGACCAATTTAATCCTCTCACCGACCCTCTGATGTAAGTGACATTATTGGCACCAAGTGTCTGGACCAAGATGACACGGGTAGAATGGAGAAGCTGGGATGACCTAATGACTGATTTCATTTGGGGAGAATGAGGAAGGTCTAGACTTGAGACTTTTAAGAATGAGAGACTAGAATCAAATGTTCTCATCCATAGCTCCTGTGCTGGACTATGGCCTCCAGCCCCTAACCCCTGGCTCCTGCCCCACCCCATGGACCACCTCTGATGCAGCCCTGCATGTGTGCCTGCCCCTCTAGAGGACTGTCCTAGGTCCCTGGGGCTATGTTCTGGCCCATTCACCACAAGGGGCTGCTGTCTGCTGAGGTGCCCCCTGGCTCAACATGGCTCCCTTTACGATGGCAGGTTTCTAAATAAGAAAAGTGGTTGTGCATCTCTAGAATATTTGACCATGATAAGGGGTTCTTATGTTGCTGGCCTGGCCATTCTGACCTTTTTTCTAGCAGTGGCAGAGCGCGTGGGGCCAGGGTGTGGGGGCTTTAGCAGGCAGTGTGTGTCTCCCAGGATCCACGAGCTGCACTTCATGGACGAGCTGGTCAAGGTGGAGGCCCATGATGCTGAGGTGCTGTGCCTGGAGTACTCTAAGCCGGAGACGGGTGAGCCCACAGTGGGGATGGAGTGGGGGTCAGGCAGGAAGGATCCCCCTTGGCAGAGCCACAGAAAGTGGTAGTTGGTGTCTGGTGGAACTGTGGATGGCAGCTGGGAGTCTTGTGTTTGGTAAGGGCCCCTGTTGCTGGACCCCAAAACCAGAGTGGCTGGGACTCAGCTTGACCTGACCCCTGCTGGTGCCAGCACCCAAGCCAATGGGGTAGATGTATGAATGAGTGAATTCTGAATGAGCTCATCCTCTACTGGAGAAGATAGATTGATTGTTAGGCATTCTTTTCTTTTTCTTTTTCTTTTTTTTTTTTTTTTTGTTTTGTTTTGTTTTGTTTTGTTTTTATAAAATTTTTTGTATTTTTAGTGGAGATGGGGTTTCACCATGTTGGCCAGGCTGGTCTTGAACTCCTGACCTCAGGTGATCCACCCACCTCAGCCTCCCAAAGTGCTGGAATTACAGGCGTGAGCCACCGCATCCAGCCTAGGTGTTATTTTCAAAAAGTTTGAAGCCTATAGAAATACTGGGAGAATATCATAATGAACACCCACATGGGCTTCACCCAACTTCAGGTTTTTTTTTTTTTTTTTTTGAGATGGAGTCTCGCTCTGTCACCCAGGCTAGATGGTAGTGACACTATCTCAGCTCACTGCAACCTCTGCCTCCAGGATTCAAGTGATTCTTGTGCCTCAGCCTCCCAAGTAGTGGGATTACAGGCACCCACCACCATGCCTGGCCAATTTTTGTATTTTTAGTAGAGACGGGATATCACCATGTTGTCCAGGCTGGTCTCAAACTTGACCTCAAGTGATCCATCCTCCCTGGCCTCCCAAAGTGCTAGGATTACAGGTGTAAGCCACCGTACCTGGCTTTTTTTTTTTTTTTTTAATGGAACAGGGTCTCACTCTGTCACCCAGGCTGGAGTGTAATGGCACAATCTCGGCTCACTGCAACCTCCACCTCCCAGGTTGAAGTGATTCTCCTGCCTCAGCCTCTCGAGAGTAGCTGGGATTACAGGCACCCCCCACCACACTCAGCTAATTTTTGTATTTTCAGTAGAGACGGGGTTTCACCATGTTAGCCAGGCTGGTCTCAAACTCCTGACCTCAGGTGACTTGCCTGCCTTGACCTCCCAAAGTGCTGGGATTACATGGTGTGAACCACCATGCCCAACTCCTCAAGATTTTTTTCTAGGCTGGTCACTATGCCTGTAATCCCAGCACTTTGGGAGTTACGGAGTTGGTGGAATTAGGTCCTCATGTGATTTTCCCCATGCTCGCTCTTTCATTCTCCCACGCCCCATGACCTGTGCCCCACCAACTTGTCTTTATACATCTCTTCACTCGGTTTGCCTCTCCTGATCTCCCCTCTGCCTCAGGTCATGTTGTTAAGCCTCAGACATAGCAAGTGACCAGAGTAGGGAAGGCTAGTGGCAGTTGGGAGTCTGGCCACAGGCAGTCAGTAGGACCTGGACAAGGCTCAGAGGGTGAGAGGGCAGTGGTTTCAGGAGAGACTGAGAGAGTGCCAGGGATTTACCTGGTGTGCCAAGGAGTCAGACCCAGGAGGCAACAGTGCTGGGCTCTGCTGGGATGTCTGCTGTGGCTGTCCCTGGAGGAGCACCCATCGAGACTCATCCTCCCTGAGCTGGTAGTGAGGAGATGAAATGTCAGTGTGTAGGGGCCCTGGGAAAGACCACACACAGCTGAGGGAGTGGCCCTTGCTGGGCTTGGGCCAAGTTGGCCCCCTTCTCCGGGACTGGGCAGCTTGGTCACACTGCCCTTTGGGAGGCCAGGGCACCCAGGCAGCCTTCAGGAACCAATGTCATCCTCTTCTCTCACAGGGATGACCTTGCTGGCCTCAGCCAGTCGGGACCGGCTGATCCATGTGCTGAACGTGGAGAAGAACTACAACCTGGAGCAGACGCTGGATGACCACTCCTCCTCCATCACTGCCATCAAGTTCGCTGGTGAGCCCCTTTCTTCCTGCTTCCTGTGCCTCACTAGCTGCCCTGCTAAAAAAGGATTTATGCTTTTAACTCTCCTGTCAAATATGTATCCAAACAAGTGAATACAGTGTCTGTATACAATATAAAGAATAATGACCTGGGCAGGGAACGGTGGCTCACACCTATAATCCCAGCACCTTGGGAGGCTGAAGAGGGTGGATCACCTGAGGTCAGGAGTTCAGGACCAGCCTGGCCTACATGGTGAAACACCATCTTTACTGAAAATAAAAAATTAGCTGGACATGGTGGTGCACCTGTAATCCCAGCTACTTGGAAGGCTGAGGTGGGAGAATTGCTTGAACCCGGGAGGTGGAGACTGCAGTGAGTCACGCTTTCTCCCCTGTGTGGGGCTCACTCCCTTCTGTGAGCCGGTGACTCTCCTTGAGCAACATCTAATATTTGTATGTCAGGCCTGGACCCTGTCTCGAATATTCCGTCACGAAGGAGCATGTCTGATGTGCTGAGACCCTAAGAGTTTTATATTTGTTCTGCCTTTTCATCCTCACCAAACTCTTATTCTATAAAGAAATGAGAATAACAAAAGCAAGAATGTTTTTAGTACTTACCATGTTGCAGCCTCTATTCCAACGACTTCATACCACTCTCCAGGGAAGGGAGTGTCATGACGCCCATTGTACAGACAGAAAGCTAAGGCTCAGAGGGGAGGCCGAGGTTCAGAGCTGTGTTTAACAGCTTTGACCCTGGCACCAGAGAATGCCTGAGTTCAGTCCTCCCCCTGTCCTCTCTGTGTACCTTGGGACAAGGACTCTGTGAGCCTCTGTGTTCACGCTTGTCCATCTCTGTGTTCACGCTTGTCCAGTGGAATGGGTGGTGAGCATTCAGGAAGACTAAGCCCATGCCCAGGGCCTGGCCTAAGGTTCGTGTGGATCTTGCAATTGATCTTGATGGCGTGAGCCTCCCAGCCTGTCTCCACTGGTCCCTGCTATAGTCCTGCCTCTACTCTGCTGCTCAAGTCACCTGTCTCAATCCCAGACTGGAGAGAGTATCCCTTCTTTGTCCCCAGCCTTTGTTTCTCTATATGCCCTTGCTCTGCGGAGCCAGCCTTGCCCACAGCTCCACCTATGCTCCCTCACACACAGCTCATATCTCACAGACCCAGTACCCACCTCACCTCCTCCAGGAAGCCTTCGTAGATCCCAGCACAATTGATTGAAGGCCCATGCAGTGGAGGTCCCCAGCTAGGATCCCCTGCCCATGTGACCCAGCCCCGCCTAACACACAGCCGCTTCCTCCCCCAGGCAACAGAGACATCCAGATGATCAGCTGTGGGGCTGACAAGAGCATCTACTTTCGTAGCGCCCAGCGGGTAGAGTGGCGTGGCCTCCTTGGGGACTGGGGTAGGGGGTTATCAGGGGCATTCTCTGAAGGTCCTGCCACCCTGCCAGGGTTCAGATGGACTACACTTTGTCCGTACCCACCACGTAGCAGAGAAAACCACCTTGTATGACATGGACATTGACATCACCCAGAAGTACGTGGCCGTGGCCTGCCAAGACCGCAATGTGAGGTAAGGCATGGCCCTGGGCCCTTAGCTGGCCTGGGCCAGGCTGGTTTCTGATTTTTTTTGGGGGGGGTTGTTTTGTTTTTTTGAGGCAGAGTCTCACTTTGTTGCCCAGGCTGGGGTGCAGTAGCGCCATCTTGGCTCACTGTAACCTCCGCCTCCCAGGTTCATGTGATTCTCCTGCCTCAGCCTTCCAAGTAGCTGGATTACAGGTGCCCGCCACCATGCCCAGCTAATTTTTTGTGGTTTTAGTAGAGATGAGGTTTTGCCATGTTGGCTAGGCTGGTCTCGAACTCCTGACCTCAGGTGATCTGCCCGCTTCAGCCTCCCAAAGTGCTGGGATTACAGGCGTGAGTCACTGTGCCAGGCCACCACCCGGTATTTCTCAGAAGTTGGGCTCTCCCAGGCCTGGTCTCCAGGTCAACAGAGGACTTCTTCTAGCTTTCCCTAGAGCCGGTGTGGGATGACTGAGGTGCTGATGTGGCACATAAACTCCTGTATTCATCCGTATTCTCTGAGTACCTAGCTGGGCTAGATGATGCTGGGATCATGGCAGTGGCCAGGATAGCCCCAGGCCCTGGACTTCACAGTCCAGTGGAGGGGACACGGCTACCTCACAGCCACAGACAGTGACAGCGCAGAGTGGTCAGAGATGGTGAAGCCCAGGGGCCCTGGGGAGATGCCTGACCCCACCTGGGGATCAAGCAGGACTTCCTGGAGGAAGAGACATCTGAGCCTGGGGAGGATGTGGAGGAGCGAGTCAGGGGAAGGCAGAGGGCAAACGAGTGCAAAGAGGCTCTACACCCCTCCTTCCTGGCTCCTTCTTATAGGGTGCTGGGCACTGAGCTTGCAGTTTGTAGGGGAGATGGACATTAACTCAGCGGGTACCCCAGGACACAACTTCAGCTTAAGATGGGGTTTCAGTTTCAGTTTAGGCATCAGATGGGAACAGGAGGTAGCAGGGGGCTTCCAGGTGAGGGGAGGACAGCAGGAGCCAGAGGGTGAGGTAGTGGGGGAATGGGACCTTGTTATTTGCCACAACATGCCCCTACTTCCCCAGAGTCTACAACACCGTGAACGGGAAGCAGAAGAAGTGCTACAAGGGCTCCCAGGGTGACGAAGGGTCCTTGCTGAAGGTGAGAATTTGGGGGCCCCTGTCTGCTGCCTTGATGGGCCACCTAGTGTGATGGGCCACCTAGTGTGATGGCCCACACCTGAGACCTGTACCCTTGGTGCTTCCTCAGTGCACCGCACTGGCCAGCACCTTCTCAGGCCTGGTTAAACAAGGCTGCTTGCGAGGGGGCGGGGAGAGTGACCCCAGCTACATTTCCTTTATTTACTGAGCCTTTACCTAAGTCAGGCATCTAAGTGGGTTCCATTTTGAGTGGCAGCAGGGTATGGTGGGAAGAACCAGGCATGGACTCCCCTCCTGGCTTGCCCATACCAGCTATGGATCACTCAGGACAAGGGGGGACCTTCTCAGAGCCTCTGGTCTAGGACAGTTGTTATGGGTTCAGGCTCTGCCTCAGGCTGTGTGACCTTGGGCAAGCATCATCTCTTGAGCCTGTTTTATCCCCTGTAAAATGCACATAAAGACAGCTTGGCTCATGGACTTGTTCTCTGGAGAAGTTCATTTTGCACACATTCGGTGCTTAGCAGAGGGCCTAGCTATTGTTGTTACTGCTGCAGTGGTGGTTAATTTCTTTACCTGCCAAATGGAGCATCCAGCACCGGGGAGGAGGGGCCCAGGCCTCACCATAAGGAAGAAGCAGGCAGCTAAAGTAACATGTGGGTCCCTTTCCTGCAGGTTCATGTGGATCCCTCAGGTACCTTCCTGGCCACTAGCTGCTCTGACAAAAGCATCTCAGTGATTGACTTTTACTCGGGCGAGTGCATTGCCAAGATGTTTGGCCATTCAGGTGGGTGTGCCTCACTGCTCGGGAATCCTGCCCACCCACCCACAGCCTCTGACTCCGAAGGCAAGCGCAGCCTCTCTGCTTTGTTTGCAGAAATTATTACCAGCATGAAGTTCACCTATGACTGTCACCACTTGATCACAGTATCTGGAGACAGGTGGGACAGGCCTGGAGACTGCCCTTGGCCAGGCCTCCCTCTGGGAGTGGGTGGGACATGGACCACTGGGAGAGTTGTGGCTCAGATACCATGACCACTGCACTCAGCCTGCTTGTGTAGAGAGCATTTGTGAGCTGCCCGATTTGGATTGTGTGAGTCTTGGTGTCACACCTAGCCGTGAGTTGAGATCCCAGCTCTAGGCTGGGCATGATGGCTCATGCCTATAACCCCAGCACTTTGGGAGGCTGAGGCGGATCACTTGAGCTCAAGAGTTCAAGATCAACCTGGGCAACATAGCAAAACACAATCTCTACAAAAAATTAGCCAGGTGTGGTGGCACATACCTGTAGTCTTAGCTACTCAGGAGAGGAGAGACATCCTGAGCCTGGTAGGTAGAGGTTGCAGTGAGCCCAGATTGTGCTCATGCACCCCAGCAGAGTGAGACCCTGTCTCAAAAAAAAAATCTAAGCCAGGCGCGGTGGCTCACGCCTGTACTCCCAGCACTTTGGGAGGCCGAGGCAGGCAGATCAGCTGAGTTTGGGAGTTGGAGACCAGCCTGACCAACATGGAGAAACCCTGTCTCTATTAAAAATACAAAATTAGCTGGGCATGATGGCGCATGCCTGTAATCCCAGCTACTTGGGAGGCTGAGGCAGGAGAATCGCTGCCAAGAGGCAGAGGTTGTGGTGAGCTGAGATTGTGCCATTGCACTCCAGCTTGGGCAACAAGAGCAAAACTCCATCTAAAAAAAAAAAAAAAAAAACGGAACAAATCCCAGCTCTGTACCTTATTTTCTTGTCACCTTGAACAGGTTGTTTCCCCTCTCTGAGCTTCAGTTTGCTCCTCTGTAAATGACAACACCGTTTACCTTGAAAATTGTATGGTGAGGCCGGGCGTGGTGGCTCATGCCTATAATCCCAGCACTTTGGGAAGCCGAGGCGGGTGAATCACCTGAGGTCAGGAGTTCCAGGCCAGCCTGGTCAACATGGAGAAACCCTATCTCTACTAAAAATACAAAAATTAGCTGTGTGTGGTGGCGCATGTGTCTGTAGTCTCAGCTACTCAGCGTGGGCTGAGGCACAAGAATGACTTGAACCTGGGAGGTAGAGGTTGCAGTGAGCCATAATTGCACCACTGCACTCTAGCCTAGGTAACAGAGCAAGACTCCATCTCAAAAAAAAAAGAAAAAAGGAAAAGAAAATTGTGTGGTAAGAAATGAATGAGATGATACACATACATTCTTTAGCACATGAGTGGTGCTCAAGGAAGTCCCTTTTGTCACTCCCTTTGATTTAACCCAGTTCTTCCCCACAGCCCCCTTCCTCAGGTCTTGAGGACTCCCTAGTAGGCCCTGGTTTGCTGGCATGCCCAGACCTGAGGCCGAGGGTACGGATGTGGTGAGTCCAGCCCCCTGCACTAAGCTGATGGGGTATGTTTTCCAGGAGCATCTGGAGAACAGGGCCTAGGCTGCAGCGTCAGATGTGGCAATGGTTCCCATGTTCACTCTTCCTCCGCCTTGTGTGTGTCTCTTTGGCCCCCGCAGCTGTGTGTTCATCTGGCACCTGGGCCCAGAGATCACCAACTGCATGAAGCAGCACTTGCTGGAGATCGACCGCCGGGAGCAGCAGCACATGAAGGACAGGAAGTGGAGTGGCCACCCCAGGTCCTGGCAGCCCCTGTCCATCTACCAGAGGGATGAGTCCCTGCCTGGGCCCCATAGGGTGATGCTGGGGATATGGCCATGGCCAAGACAGCCCTGGGCCCTGCCCTTAATACACTTGCAGCTGAGTAGGGGAGACAGATTTTGAATATGCAGTTAGAGTAATATATCCAAAAAGGTTTTGTGTGTGGTTTTTTTTTTTTTAATTTTCGTAAATAATAGAGCCCAGGCTTGTCTTGAACTCCTGGGCCCAAGTGATCCTCCCTTGTTGGCTTCACAAAGTGCTGGGATCACAGGTGTGAGCCACGACATCCAGCCACGAGAAGGGTATTGAAGTGGAAAAGTGAAGTGTTTGGCAAGCCTCTGAGCAATGTGATGGGGCATGCCCCAGACAGCTGTGGGAACAGAGGGGTCCCTGACCAGCCAGCCAAGGGGAGGGGTGGGCAGGGAAAGGGTCTGAGGGGAGGGCTGTGGTGGGGCCACAATGTCCTCTTACTCCCACGTGAAAGCTGTAGCTTCACTTCTTTGAATCTTCTAAACATACTTCTTTTTTAAGTCTTTATGTAGCAAAGCCACTTTTATTTTCAGTGAACGCATGTTCTATTTTTTGATTTGAGGTTTTGGTTTGGGTGTTGCTAATTTTGAGTGGGAGGTTTTTTGGTTTGTCTTCTCTCCTTCCTCTGAGTGTGTCTGTCATTGCCAATGGCTCCTTGTGGCTCCCAGGGCACTCTGGGGACCAGGCCTTGACATGGGCCACTGGTCCTGAGGTGCTATTGGAGATACCATTTTGGTTTTGAGGTTCATACTCCACTCCCAGGCTATGAACCAGGGCCCTGGCTCCAGTGCCTGCCTCACACCAGGGATGTTTTAGTTTCCTGCACTCAGGAGGAGCCACCATCCTTGCTACCACCTGCAGGGAGCCCAGCACAGGACTGCAGCCCCACTGTCTGCTTGGCTTTCTGTCACGTTGCTGTGGCCCTGGGAGAGTTTGTGTTCATTTGGAGCCCAGCCTTTGTTAATCTCATGAATTGTGATGATGTGGTTCTAGTGGGGAGGCGGCGTCCAGTGAGAGACTCGCCAGCACCATCTTGACCAGCAGCTAAGAATATGTTCACATGGAGCTTAGCACAGGGCCAGGCCCTAGGCAAGTCCCTACCACCAGCCCATTCTCTCCTTACCATCCTCATTCCTGGCTTTAGGCAGGATACGTATGTGTCCATACCTAGCGAGATTCGCTCCCTGAGCCCTGGAGAGCAGACAGAGGATGATCTGGAGGAAGAGTGTGAGCCAGAAGAGATGCCGAAGACACCATCCAAAGACAGCTTGGATCCAGGTTGGAAAAAGGGCTCTATTTTGAACTATATCAGTGTAGGGAATTATTGCTGGGTTTTGCCCATGACTTTGTTTACAGGGCCTGGCACATATTAAAACTCACCAATCAACTGGGCACAGTGGCTCACGCCTGAAATCCCAGCATTTTGGGAGGCCAAGGCGGGTGGATCACCAGAGGTCAAGTGTTCCAGACCAACCTGACCAACGTGGTAAAACCCCGTCTCTACTAAAAATACAAAAAATTAATCGGGCGTGGTGCTGTGTGAGTGTAGTCCCAGCTACTAGAGAGGCTGAGGCATGAGAATTGCTTGAACTTGGGAGCCGGATTTTGTAGCAAGCCAAGATCACACCATTGCATTCCAGTCTGGGTGACAGAATGAGGCTCCATCTCAAAAAAATAGTAATAAAAATAAAATAAATAAAACTCAGTAATCAGGCTGAGCGTGGTAGCTCACACCTAGAATCTCAGCACTTTGGGAGGCTGAAATGGGAGGGTCACTTGAAGCCAGGATATCAAGACCAGCCTGGGCAACATAGCAAAGCCAATCTCTGCAAAAAAAAAAATTAAAAAACAGAAATTAGACGAGCATAGTGGCACACATCTGTAGTCCCAACTATATGGGAGGCTGAGGCAGGAGGTTCACTTGAGGCCAGGAGTTTGAGACCAGCCTGGCACATACCAAGACCCCATTCCTACAAAAAGAAAAAAATTAGCCAGACATGGTGGTGCACACCTATAGTCCCAGCTACTCTGGAGGCTGAGGCAGGAAGATCACTTGAGCCCAGGAATTCAAGGTTATAATGAGCTATGATTGCACCACTGCACTCTACCCTGAACAATAGAGTGAGACCCTGTCTGTAGAAAAAGAAAGAAACTCAATAATCATATCAGTCAAGACTCTCAGTGTAAAAGCAACCAAGCTTAAGTCAGGAAGATAATTTTTTTTTTTTTTTAAATGATGGGGTTTCACCATGATGGCCAGGCTGGTCTTGAACTCCTGACCTCAGGTGTTCCACCCACCCCGGCCTCCCAAAGTGCTAGGATTACAGGCGTGAGCCACCGCGCCCGGCAGGAAGATAATTTTTTAGTGCCTGAAAATTCAAGAGGATTGGCTCTCAACGTGGCTGAATCCAGATAGTAAGGCGATGTTAAAAGGAAGTGGTTTTTTTGTGTCTTTTGGCTCTGCTTTTCTTCATGTGGGCTTTGCTGACAGATAAACTCTCCCTTTAGTAGGGGAAAAGATACCCCCAGCAGCTACAGGTTTATAAAATGCCGTAGAGAAGAAAGCACCTCTTTCCTAAGCTCAAGCCATCTCAGGATTGTGTAGCTCATGTTCCTGGTATGAGTCATGTGCTCACTTCTGAGTCAGTTGCTGAAGCTGTCCAGGTCAGAGCATGTGATCACTCCTGAGGGCAGAGACTGTAGTCAACGCCATCCACTCACACCTCCTGACCAGGCATCAAAGATGTGTTTGAGGCTGAGTGTGGTGGATCATGCCTATAATCCCAGCACTTTGGGAAGCCAAGGTGGGCGGATTGCTTGAGCTCAGGAGTTCAAGACCAGCCTGGGCAACATAGCGAAATCTCGTCTCTACAAAATATACACAAATTAGCTGGTTATAGTGGTGTGCACTTTATAGTTCCAGCTACTCAGGGGGGCTGAGGCAGGAGAATTGCTTGAGACTAGAGGTTGAGGCTGCAGTGAGCTGTGAATTCTGCTGCAGATACTGTCCATAATCTTTTTCCTCTGCAAAGTCTCTCATCCACCTGTATGTTGGTGAATACAAAGCAGAGGCCTCCAAAATGTTAAGTTATTCCCCTCCAGGTGGGCATTTAGGTCTTTCCTGATTGCACACCACTGTTCATGAGGCTGTGGAGATAGAGACCACTCCTAGGCCTCCTCAAAATGTGAGGATTTCTCCAGGACAGAGACTGACGAGTAGCACCACTGGGTCCTGGGGTTATTTCATTTTACTTTAAAAGTTTTATTATTTTATTTCACTTTTTCTGTTGCCCAGGCTGGAGTGCAATCACATGATCATGGATTACTGCAGCCTTGACCTCCTGGGCTCAAGCGATTTCCCCTCAGTCTGTGGAGTAGCTGGGACCACAGGCTCAAGCCACCACACCCAGCTATAAATGTATGTGTGTCAGGGTAGGGTGTGTGTAGAGACAAGGTTTCACCATGTTGGCCAGGCTGATCTCAAACTCCTGGCCTCAAGTATTGTCCCACCTTGGCCTCTCAAAGTGCTGGCATTACAGCCTTGAGCCACTATGCCCAGCCTTTATTTTAAAAGAGAACCCCAAGAGTTCTCCAAACCCAGTTACCGCCCCACTCTGCATTGCATTACGCTCTCCATTGCCCCCACACTTTTCCTGCCATCCTTTGTTAGTACTAAGCATTTTCACCTCAGTCAGTCTTGTGAGTCAAGCATCGCATCCCACAGTTTAAGTTTGCATTTCCCTGACACCCAGTGCTGTTGACCTGTGGGTTGTGGTGTTGCCCCTTTGGGGACTGCTCGGTTGTGCATGTGGCCTGTTTGCTGGGCGTTTGTCTTTTCATGGATTTCATGTGTTTCTCTCCAGATCCTCAGTGCCTGCTAACCAACGGCAAGCTGCCACTATGGGCAAAGCGGCTGGTAAGTCTTCAGGAGGGGATCGCTCAGGGGATGGCAGAGGAGAGGCCTCCCCAGCTCTGCCTTCTGGAAGCCCTTTTTCCCTTCCATGTCCCTTCTTGCCCTGGAGAAGCCTCACCATGCTTGCAGGCTCAGTGAGACAGCCCTTTGTTCTTGATCAGTGCCCTGTGCCAGCCATTGTTCTGGCTGTGAGAGACACAGCAGTGAACAAGGGAAACAAAAGCCTCTCCCTTCACAGGCTTACTTGCCTGTGTGGGCAAGGGACAGTATCCCAGCACTCTGGGAGGCCGAGGCTGGGATATTTTCCCTCGCCCACACAGGCAAGTGAGCCTTCTGAGTCTACGTCATTTACTTATTTAATAACAAAGAAAAAGAACAGAGAGAAAGACAATGGATTATAAAAGACAGAATAAGACAGGTGAATGAAGGATGATCCCAAGGTTGGGGCCTGAGCAACTGGAAAAAAATTACTGAAACAGCCGGGCGCGGTGACTCATACCTATAATCGTAGCACTTTGGGAGGCCATGGTGGGTGGATCACCTGAGGTCAGAAGTTCAAGACCAGCCTGGCGATCATGGTGAAACCCCATTTTTTAAAAAATAAAAAAAAATAAGGCCGGGCGCAGTGGCTCACGCCTGTAATCCCAGTACTTTGGGAGGCCGAGGCGGGTGGATCACGAGGTCAAGAGATCGAGACCATCCTGGTCAACGTGGTAAAACCCCGTCTCTACTAAAAATACAAAAATTAGCTGGGCGTGGTGGCGTGCGCCTGTAGTCCCAGCTACTCGGGAGGCTGAGGCAGGAGAATTGCTTGAACCCAGGAGGCGGAGGTTGCGGTGAGCCGAGATCGCGCCATTGCACTCCAGCCTGGGCAACAAGAGCGAAACTCCGTCTCAAAAAAAATAAAAAATAATAAAAAAACTACTGAAACATGGAAGGCTCTAGGAGGAGCAGGTTTGTGGGGAGGAAATGAGCTGTCAGCACGTTAACTTTGAAATACCTACCAGACATCCATACGGAGATGTAGAGCAGTCACATGTGCAATTCGGAAGTTTCAGAGAAAGGTTCAGGGCCAGGCAATCCCAGCACTTTGGGAGGCCGAAGCAGGAGGATTGCCTGAGCCCAGGGGTTTGCATCCAGCCTGGGCAACATAGCAAGAGTCCACCTCTACCAAAAAAAAAAAAAACAGGCTGGGTGCTTTGGCTCACACCTGTAATCTCAACACTGGGAGGCTGAGGTGGGCGGGTCACTTGAGGTCAGGAATTTGAGACCAGCCTGGTCAACCTGGCAAAACCCCATCTCTACTAAAAATGCAAAAATTAACCGGGCGTGGTAGTGGGCACCTGTAATCCCAGCTACTCAGGAGGCTGAGGCAGGAGAATTACTTGAACCCAAGAGGCAGAGGTTGCAGTGAGCCAAGGTTGCGCCACTACACTCCAGCCCAGGAGACAGAGCAAGACGTCATCTCAGAAAACAGAGAGAAAGGTTCCAGCTGGAGATACGTATCTGGAAGTTGTTTCTGAATGGTGTTGAAAGTCAGGAGACCAGATGGGCTGTGTGAAATGTCCATGGTGCTCCCTGCAGTGGGTGAGCACTCAGCCAGCTTCCTGACTGTCCCATATCCTTCAAGCTAGGGGATGATGATGTGCCAGATGGCTTGGCCTTCCACACCAAGCGCAGCTACCAGCCCCACGGCCGCTGGGCAGAGCGGGCCGGCCAGGAGCCCCTCAAGACCATTCTGGATGCCCAGGACCTGGATTGCTACTTTACCCCTATGAAGCCCGAGAATCTGGAGAACTCCATTCTGGATTCACTGGAGCCACGGAGCCTGGCTGGCCTGCTGAGTGAGGTGCGCACTTCCACCCCAGCCTGGCCGGCAGTCCCTGTACCATGGCGGCCCTAGGGCCTGGCGCCTCAGGCTGACTCCCACTCCATGAGGGAAGGGAGGATTACATGAGATGGTGAAGGGCAGGAGGATGAGCCCCAGGTCTGGTGCACAGCAAGACTTACCAGGGCAGACAGGAGTCTTTGGAAAGTGGGTCACTTGGGGGTTAAGAGCTTAGATGCTAGAGCAGGCTTATACCCAGGTAGGGTACATTTGGGTGGATTGACCCCTGGCCATACCCGTTCCCAGTTTTGTGACCTGGAGTAAGAGACTTAACCTCTCTGGGCTTCAGTTTTTTTTAAAGTAGTCATAATGGGGTTAGGGGCAGTGGCTAACACCTGTAATCCCAGCATTTGGGGAGACCAAGGCAGGAGGATCATTTAAAGATCACTTGAGGAATTCAAGGCCAGCCTGGGCAACATAGCAAGATCCCCCCCTCTAAAAAAATATTTTTAAAATTCGTTTGTTTTAGTTTGCTTTTTTTTTTCTTATAAAAAATTTTGTGCCGGGCGCGGTGGCTCACGCCTGTAATCCCAGCACTTTGGGAGGCCGAGGCAGGTGGATCACAAGGTCAAGAGATCGAGACCATCCTGGTCAACATGGTGAAACCCTGTCTCTACTAAAAATACAAAAATTAGCTGGGCATGGTGGCACGTGCCTGTAGTCCCAGCCACTCGGGAGGCTGAGGCAGGAGAATTGCTTGAACCCAGGAGGCGGAGGTTGCAGTGAGCCGAGATCACGCCATTGCACTCCAGCCTGGGTAACAAGAGCGAAACTCTGTCTCAAAAAAAAAAAAAAAAAATTTTTGTTTAGGGCCAGGTGCAGTGGCTCATGCCTGTAATCCCAACACTTTGGGAGACCAATGCAGGTGGATCACGAGGTCAGGAGTTTGAGACCATCCTGGCCAACTTGGTGAAACCCCATCTCTACTAAAAATACAAAAATTAGCTGAGCATGGTGGCACGCACCTGTAATCCCAGCTACTCGGGAGGCTGAGGCAGGAGAATTGCTTGAACTGGGACCTGGGAGGTGGAGGCTGCAGTGAGCTGAGATCATGCCTCTGCACTCCAGCCTGGGCTACAGAGCAAGACTCCGTCTTAAAAAAAAAAAAAAATGTTTTTGAATGGTCATAACAATCTCTTCTGCCCCAGAGGACTTTATAGGAATCCATGCTAAGTATAGGCCTGGGCTCTTAAAGGTTACTTTAACTCTTACTTTAGTTACTTTAGCTCTTACTATACTATTTGCCAAACAAAATTCTTTTTATCCTATCTTATAATTTTTATTTTATTGTGGTATAATATACATCCAGTAACATGCACAGATCTTAGGTATACAGCTTGATGAACTACCTGTGTCATTCGTCTGTGCCCACTACTCCGGGCAAAATCTGGAGTGTTTTCTACCTCCTAGAAACCCGTTTCTTCTGCCTGTCCTCATCAGGTCCTCCCGCTAAGATAACCAGTGTTCTGACTTCTCACCATGGACTGGGCTCCCTGTTCTTGAACTTCATATAAATAGACCCATAGAGGGTTGGGCATCCTATTTTTGGTGCCACACCTCTTCCTCATCTGTAAAGGGACTGATAATGCAGGGGCAGCCCAGGACAAGTTGGTCACGAGCAGAGTGCATGGCACAGGCCCTGGGTCATAGCCTCCAGCAACAGGGCTGCCAGCATGGTTCCTGCCACACCGTTGATGGCCCCAGGTGCCATGGCTGCCTCAGAATGTCTGCGCTGTTTTCCCCATAGTCAGAGAGTCCCCAGGAGGCTGGCCGAGGGCACCCCTCCTTCCTGCCCCAACAGAGAGAATCATCGAATGAGGCCAGTGAGCTCATCCTCTACTCCCTGGAGGCAGAAGTGACAGTCACAGGGACAGACAGGTGGGTGTCCTTTCCACCAAGGGAGCCTTAGTTGGAGGAAGCTCCAGCTGATAGCTGCACCCTGGAAGAACTGCTGTCTGCCTTCCTACTGGGCTTGTGGGAATGGGACAGTTGATGTGGGGATGGGGCTGCAGCCAGGCCTTAATTCCCTGGTTCCAGGTGGGGTGCAGGAGGGGCCTGACCTGCAGGAAGGAGGGGACATTTGGAGAGGGCGGGGAGGCAGAGGCAGGGCTCCTGCAGGAGCAGCAGGTGCCTAGGGGCTCCAGGTGGGGCTGGCTGTTGAGTCTCCAGCTGAGGCTGGCTGTTGAGTCTCCAGCTGAAGTCTTTGTTCCCCTCCGCCCTCACTGGCACTGCAGCCAGTACTGTGGGAAGGAGGCAGAGGCCGGGCCTGGAGACCAGGGCGACTCCTACCTCAGGGTGTCCTCCATCAGCCCAAAGGATCAGAGCCCGCCTGAGGGTAAGTACAGGGCAGGCAGGGACCCTGTGACAGTCTGTGCACTCAGCCAGGCCCCTTTCTGGGCACCAGTGGTGACTTTGACCCAGTCCTGAAGCTCAGAGTCTGTCGAGGAAGACACAGGTGGTCCCTGCTGCTTCCTGAGGATTCTGGGCCCAGCCGTCCACAGCTGAGAGCCCAGCTCTGTTACCTCCTTGTTGTGAAACTTCCCTCATCCATAAAATGGGGGATGGGTGCTCTTATCATCTTTCCTCCAGATGGAGAAATTGAGCCCAGGGAAGCATAACCCTGGCCCTGACTCACAAGAATGGTTGGGCTGTGGGCTCCTGACCCCGACTCTCTCCTTCAGACTCGGGGGAGTCAGAGGCCGACCTGGAGTGCAGCTTCGAAGCCATACACTCCCCAGTTCCGCCACCTGACCCCACCCCTCGGTTTGTCACGTTGCTGCCCCATTTCCCAGGTAAGAAGGGACCAGACACTCAGGGAACTTGCTGCCTGGCCCTGGCTTAGGGCCAGTCACAGTGTCTAAGCACAGGCCCTGCACTTGGTGTCCACTGAGCCTGGAAGACGGGGATCCCTGCTTCTCAGCCTGAGGGCAACAGGGCAGGGATGGGCGGGCCTGCTTTCTCCATTTCAGGTGGCGTCTGCTGTGACTCATGGTGTTGGCGGCTCCTCTTGTCCCTCCCCTCCCTCCCTGTCAGGATGCACAGGTCCCACAGAAGATGAGCTGTCCCTGCCTGAGGGACCCAGCGTCCCCAGCAGCTCCCTGCCCCAGACTCCAGAGCAGGAGAAGTTCCTCCGCCACCACTTTGAGACGCTGACTGAGTCCCCCTGCAGAGGTAGGGCCCTGCGTCACCTGAACCTGGTAAGGCCATCTGTGCAGCCTGGGCACAGCATTGGCATCCCTGGAGTCGGCTCCCCAGCAGGGCCAGAAGGGTAGGTAGAGAGTACCTGCTTCTTCAATCTTTTTTTTTCTTCTGCTTTTTTTTTTTTTTTTTGAGACTGAGTCTCCCTCTGTCTCCAGGCTGGAGTGCAGTGGTGCGACCTTGGCTCACTGTAACCTCCGACTACCTGGTTCAAGCGATTCTCCTGCCTCACCCTTCCAAGTAGCTGGGATTACAGGCGCCCACCTTCAGACCCAGCTAATTTTTTGTATTTTTAGCAGAGAAGGGATTTCGCCATGTTGACCAGGCTAGTCTCAAACTCTCGGCCTCAGGTGATCCGCCCACCCTGGCCTCCCAAACTGCTGGGATTACAGGTGTGAGCCACCAAGCCCATTGCCCTGCTTCAGTCTTGACCTGAGCCTCACGATGCTTCCTCACCCGCTGCCCCTGCTCCTGGGACACGTGCCCTGTGTTTGTACATAAAGATTTCTGGGGATTGCCGTGCTGGGCTGTGGGCTGGCCTGGGGCTGGGGCTACTCGGTGGGAGGGGTCATGAGGGTCCCCTCAGCATCTTCTCCTAGAGCTCTTCCCCACAGCCCTAGGAGACACGGAGGCCTCTGAGGCTGAGGACCACTACTTCAACCCGCGCCTGAGCATCTCCACGCAGTTCCTCTCCAGCCTCCAGAAGGCATCCAGGTAGAAGCTGGTGAACCGTGCCCACCCTCTGGCTCCCTTGACAGCGCCCCGGGGCGGGCTGAGTGAGAATCATCCCCTCTGCTCTTCTCCCCACAGGTTCACCCACACCTTCCCTTCTCGGGCAACCCAGCACCTTATGAAGTCTCCGGAGGTCAAGCCCACAGACCGAGGTGGAAGCCAACCCAAAGCAGGTAGTGGCTACACCTCCCCAGACAGGACCCACGTGAGTATTGGGGCCACTTCCCTCAGGGCACGGGGCTGGGAACCCTGAGGCCTTGTCCTCACCTCAGAGCTATGCCTGCAGGTCCTCGCTGCAGGGAAGGCGCAGGAGACCCTGGAGGCCTCGTGCCCACCACGTGAGTGCCCCAGCCCCAGACGGAGAGCCCGGGGTTTCTCGGCAAGTGGCCAGATGTCCAGCCGAGCTGTGGGGTGGGACCCTGGCTGCCAACTCTGCGCAGGTGAGTCAGTGCCATCTGCTTTCGTTGCAGCCCCCTGCCTTACGGGCCCGATGCTCTGTGTCCCTGCCTCCTCCGTGCTGCCCACAGATAGGAAGCTCCCAATGCCCACATCTGCACCCACCCTAGGCCTGGCTCAGGGTGTCCACACCCCCTCCACCTGCTCCTACATGGAGGCCCCTGCTAACTCCCACGCCAGGATATCACGCAGCATCTCCCTCGGGGACAGCAAGGGCCCTATCGTGGCGGAGTTGGCCCAGCCCCTCTGTAGGCCATCATCTGTGGGGGACCTGGCCTCCCTGGGCCAGGAGCTTCAGACCGTCACCACTGCTGTGACACCCAATTTGGACAGTGAGGGCCAAGAGCCTGCCCTGCACTCCTGGGGCAACCACAAGGCCCGGGCAAACCTGAGACTGACCCTGTCAAGTGTCTGTGATGAGCTCCTGCTGCCCCCCGTGGATGCCCAGCCTGGTGTCACAGTTCCGGCAGCCAGCTTTTCAGCCCCTAACCCCGTAGACGGGAGCGCCCTGAGGCTCCATGGCTCTGCCTTTCTCCCGAGTCTCCCAGCCTCTGAGTCCTCTGGACTTCTTGCCCACCCCAGTAGCCCCCAGCTTCCAGAGGCCAGACCTGGCATCCCTGGCGGCACTGCCTCCCTCCTGGAGCCCACCTCTGGTGAGTACAGCCTTGGAACAAGTACTGTCTCCCTTAGCTCATCCCATGTGCTAGTTGGCTAAGCTCCAAAGGTTGATACTTGACCTAGCCACAGGGACTGTGCCATTCATTCATTCATTCATTCATTTCATTAAGTTAAATTTTTTTTTTTTTTCTTTGAGACTGAGTCTTGCTCTGTTGCCCAGACTGGAGTTCAGTGGCACGATTTCGGCTCACTGCAACCTCCACCTCCCAGGTTCATGCGGTTCTCCTGCCTCAGCCTCCCCAGTAGCTGAGATTACAGGTGTGCGCCACCATGCCTGAGTAATTTTTGTATTTCTAGTGGAGATGGAGTTTCATCATGTTGGTCAGGCTGGTCTCGAACTCCTGACCTCAAGTGATCCACCCGCCTCAGCTTCCCAAAGTGCTAGGATTACAGGCGTGAGCCACCACACCCGGCCATTAACTTAAATATTTCACGAGCATTACGTGCTAGGCTTTGGGCTAGACACTGGGACATGGGACATGGTGGTAAACAAAAGAGAGAATTGACATCTTCATGGGGTAGTTCCCAGACTAGATCTTTAAGGAAAGCATCACATGTATCACAAAGTGACGTGCTCAGGAGGAACAGAGGAGGGCGAGGGAGTGCAAGGTGGGGACAGGAGTTGCGATTGTAAACCAGAGGATGAGAAGAGGCTTCAGGGAGGAGGCTGCATTGAAGTAGAGACCTGTAGGAGGGACGGGGAGGGAGCCTTGGGGACCCAGAGAAGTGTTCCAGACAGAAGGATAGCATGGAGTCCACCCAGCCACCCTGGCCGCTCACAACAGTGGAATGCAGCTCATCTTGCTCATTCCCTCCTCTACCCCAGGTGCACTCGGTCTGATCCAGGGCAACCCTGCCTGCTGGAGTGAGCCCTGGGTGCCGGCTGAAGCCCTGCCCCCATCTTCCCTTGAGCTGAGCAGGGTGGGGAACATCTTGCACAGGCTGCAGACAGCCTTCCAAGAAGCCCTCGACCTTTACCATGTGGTGAGCCAAGCCCCAGGGTTGGGAAAGGGTTGAGGGGGCTCTTGGGCCACCCAGCCTTGGTGGTCCTGACAAGGTTGACATCCCTTCCAGTTGGTCTCCAGCAGCCAGGTGGACAACAGGCAGCAGCAGGCGCGGAATGAGCTGGTCTCCACCTTCCTTTGGATCCACAGTCAACTGGAGGCCGACTGCCTGGTGGGGACCAATGTAGCCCCAGCCCAGGCCCTGCCTAGCCCAGGCCCCCCCTCCCCACCAACACTGTACCCCCTGGCCAGCCCAGACCTGCAGGCCCTGCTGGAACACTACTCAGAGCTGCTGGTGCAGGCCGTGCGGAGGAAGGCACGGGGGCACTGAGAGTGCAGCCCCTCCAGTGCAGCCCCTCCAGTGCAGCCCTGATGCTTCTGAGGACTTAGGTATTTTACATGAATAAACTGACAGCTTGGAGGAATGGTTCCTGGTTCCTATTTGGGCCTATCCACAAAGCTATCTTCAGGTGGAAGTGGGGAGGGAGGGTAGAGGGTGATGCCCAGTGGACTGGAGTCTGTCAGTGGGAGGGAGCATGCCACCAGCATTCCCAAGAAGTTCAGGACCTAGAGCCATGACCTCAGGACCTACAGCCATGACCTCAGGACCAGTCCTCCCACACTGCCCACAGAGCTGCCACAGACCAGTGCAAGGTGCTTGCCCAGTGGGACCCAGCTGTGCCCCAGGGAGGAGCCAGCCCCTCTTCCCTGCCTCCAGTCAGCGCCTGAGAACTCACTGGGGCTGCCGTGATCACCATGCACCTACCTTACCCAGCAGCCCACGCTTTGCCACATCACGGCTCAGGGCCTCTGGGCCAAGCCCACACCACATCCCACAAAGGAAACTAAGGACACATGAACAGGCTTGCTCAAGCGGGGTATGGTAGCCTGCACCTATAATCCTGGCTACTCCAGAGGCTGAGGTAGGAGGATCACTTGAGGCCAGGAGTTTGAGACTAGCCTGATTCCATGACATGACACACATCAGGACCAATCTTGAAGTTCAAAACATTCAGCCGGGTGCGGTGGCTCACACCTATAATCCCAGCACTTTGTAGGCTGAGGTTGGTGGATCACCTGAGGTCAGGAGTTTGAGACCAGCTTGGCCAACATGGCAAAACCCCATTTCTACTAAAAATACAAAAATTAGCTGGGAGTGGTGGCTCACACCTGTAGTCCCAGCTACTCAGGAGGCTGAAGCAGGAGAATCACTTGAACCCAGGAGGCAGAGGTTGCAGTGAGCCGAGATCGCACCGTCATTGTAGTCCAACCTGGGTGTCAGCAAGTCTCAAAAGAAAAAAATTCTGCCAGTTCCCACCCAGATGCCAGGGAGAAACATCAGGCAGCACATCTGCCCTCATGGCCACTCACCTTCTTTAGAGAAACAGACACAGAAATTAGAGCTCTATCTGTAATTCTAGGTAGGGTGGGGAGATTCATTGCTGGTGAAGGGTCAAGGAAGGCCTTTCTGAGGTGATGTTTGGGCTGGAGCTTGATAGAGGACATCTTAGGAACATGTCCAGGCCGACAGCACAGCCAGTGCACAGGCCCTGTGGTGGCCACGTGTGGTCTGTGTGGAGGGAAGAGCAGCGAAGCCAGGATGGCTGGAACGGAGGGAGCGAAGGGAGGGCAGGAGATGAGGTGTGAGGAGGAGCGGGGCCACTGGGCAGGGCCTTGTTGCTTCATGACATTTAAGTCCAAGGAACATCCAGAACAGGTATTTTTGTTTGTTTTTCTAAGTCTCTGCTCTTAATGTTTGGGGTGTGCCCAGGGTTGCTTATTTCTCATGACTCTTCCCTGCCTCAGGGAGCCGAAGCCCACAGACCACCCCTGCAAGACTATAAACCCACCTGCCTAGTTCAGCCACCATTGCCCAAAACTTTCGCCAACATCCCTGGGCAAAGCTTAGTGTCCAGCCCCCTACACCCAGGAGACCACCTTGGTCCTCTGTCGCTCATGGAATTACCCTCCCTTCCAACCTGTGTCATAATAAAGCCTTCCGCTCCAAGGAGTAAACACCTGGTTTTCAGGGCCCAAGATGGAGGGACATCGGTTACTCTTGATGTCATCATGCACCTGGCCTCTTCCTCTCCTGCTCTGTCATCCTCTGAGAGCAACTTTCGGTCTCCAGCTTATGGCCTCATGGTTGCAACACAGCTGCGGTAGCACCCAGCAGCACACCCTCAGGTGGTGTCTCCATTTCGCAATTGTTGGCTTTCCTGCAACCCTGACTGGGGTGCCTGGCACAGGCCTGGCAGTACAGGACTGAGGAGCTGTCCTGATGGTACTGGTACAGGGAGGCCAAGGGTACCTGTGGAGTGCAGGGGGCTCAGAGACGGTGACAGCAGGAGAGGAAGAGGCCAGGCGCACAATGCCATCAAGAGTAACCAACGTCCTTTCAGCGTGGGCCCTGTAATCCAGGCGTTCCCTCCTCAGAGCGGAAGGCTTTACTATAATACAGACTGGAAGGAAGGGTAATTCTATGAGGGACTGAGGTCTAAGTTATTGGTCCCAGCTGCTGGGTGGCCTGGGCCAACCAGGAGCAAAGGCACAGAGCAGGGCACCCCTGAAAGAAGTGCAGGTCCTTCCCAGGGGTCTCCCCTTCAGATGAGTCCCAGGCAACAGGAATGGAGATTGCTTTGATGTGCCTGGACCATCTTTCCTGTCCTGGGCATGTTGTGGCTCCAAGAGGTTCTCTCAGCAAGAAAGGCAAGTGGGCTGGTAATTAGGTTCCAGCATGTCTGCCGCTTCCCTCGTCCAAATGCCAAGCTCTGTCCTGGAAGGATCATACTTTCTCCTTGGGCAAACAACCTGGTTAAGAAGCCACTGCTGGTGGTGGAGTGTGTGTGCATGCGGTTTGTGAGATGACGGGGTCCCAGCAGGAAGATGACAGCGTGCTTAGATGGGATATTCCAAAGAGTTTAATCAAGGCATCGTTTGCAAAGGAGAGGCAGGAACTGGGAAACCACCAGGGCTGGTGCAGAACACCAGGACTGGCACTGCGGGAGCTGTTACCACCCCCAGGCCACCAGGCACAATGAGAAGGAACAACTCAAAAGAGCAAATCCCAGGCAGAGGGTAGTGCTGAGGAAGCTGTGGCCCTGACTCCCACACAGGAGGGAGTGGGAATCAACACCCTGACCTTACTCCCTTCCTGCAGGACACCCCATGGTCCAAATCCTACTCAAAGCCAGATTGCATAGAAGCCCAGGTGACCCTGCCTCCCAGTCAAACTCCTAGGCCATGGAGCAGGGTGGAACAGGACTGAAAGGGCTCCTGGTAGAGGGCATGGAGAACTGGTTCCCTGGAAGGAAAACAATTTCCCTTTCACTGCAACTCCTCCGCGGCATGCGCCCCCACATCTACCCCCGGCCTCCCCATGGCAGTACCATTAGGACAGCTCCTTGGTCCTGCGCTGCCAGGCCCAATCAGGCCAGGCATCCCAATCAGGGCTGCAGGAAAACCAACAATGGCAAAATGGAGACACCACCTGAAACCCCATTTTGCAGATGGCCCAACTGAGGCCTGGATGCTTGCCCAGAGGAGGGGTTCCCAGGCAGAACGCGGTGGCTCACTCCTGTAATCCCAACACTCCGGGAGGCCAAGGCAGGCGGACGGTTTGAGCTCAGGAGTTTGAAATCAGCCCTAGGCAATCTAGCAAGACTCCGTCTCTACAAAAAAATTTTAAAATTAGCTGGGTATGGTGGTGCATGCCTGTAGTCCCAGCTACTCGGGAGGCTGATGTGGGAAGATCGCTTGAGCTCAGGAGCTCAAGGCTGCAGTGAGCTGTGTTCACTCCACTCCAGCCTGGGTGACAAACCAAGGCCCTGTCTCAAAAAAAAAAGGCCTTCCTAACCACCTAACCACCCCCTGCTTATATGTCTGCCACATGCCAGGACGTGTGTGCTAAGCATTCTCTCCATGGATCTCTACATGGATCTTCAGTACAAACCAGGAAGAGAGAGACTCCTTAGTCTCGTTTTCCAGATGAAGAAACCGAGGCTCAAGGAGGAGTGACTTGCCCTTAAGGAGGGTCCTCCAGAGAGCAAGTGGCAATGCGTGGCCAGGAGACCCTCAGCACTGCCACCCTTGCTTCCCTAAATGAATTGGCACAACTCTCAGGCAATGTGAAGAAATGAAGAAACACTCCCCTCACCCTCAAGCTTTGTACAGACATCCCCCTCTGACTAGAACACCCTGCCCTTTCATCTGAAACCTCTTCTTTCAGGGCTTATCCAGGAAGCCATTCTTGCACCCCTAGACTGTCCATGTCCCCAGGACCCCTTGTTTTCTCCATCATGGCTGGGTCTCTCTGTTTCACTTGCCCCTCACTGGCTTGGTCATTCTGGGCTGTCACTGGTGTGTCTCCTTCATGGACTTATGCAATCATTTTCAATAAGCTAGGTCTGAAGCCTAGAAAATTGTTGAGTTGGCCAGCTGTGGCGGCTCACGCCTGTAATCCCAGCACTTTAGGAGGCCAAGGCGGAGGGATCAGCTGAGGTCAGGAGTTTAAGACCAGCATGGCCAACATAGTGAAACCCTATCTCTACTAAAAATACAAAAAAATTAGCTGGGCGTGGTGGTGGGTGCCTGTAATCCCAGCTACTTGGGAGGCTGAGGCAGGAGAATTGCTTGAACCTGGGAGGTGGAGGTTCTGGTGAGCCAAGATCACACCACTGCACTCCAGCCTGGGCAACAAGAGCGAAACTCCGTCTCAAAAAAACAAAGATTCCCACCTTTTACTTTCCAGACTGTGGGAAGGAGAGGGAGTATTGTCCCAGGCAGTCAGTAGGGGCTAGATTATTAACAAACTAGAATTTTAGTGCCTGCTACACCTGAACAGTGCTTCTGGCTGAACGTTAGCCCTGGGAATCTGAACATCAGAGAGGTGGAGCGTCCTGCCTGAGGATGCACAGACTAGATCCTCATTTTGCCCTGATCTGTCTGGATCTGGTGTCTTCCCTGTACCCTATAGAGCAGGGCAATCACAGCAGGGGCCCCTTCTGTGTCCTCAGACAGCTGCTGTGATTTGAATAACCAGGCAGGCTGCTGGTTGTGCCCTGGTGACTGATTTGCCTGGCAAACAGACCCTCAACCCCTGGGAGACACTCGGTCCCCCTGGGGCCATGCTTCCTCTCTCCATCCCCAAGAGCTCCCCAGGCCCATCTCCCCTTTCCTGGCCCTGCTTGGTGGTCCTATTGCTTGTTCACCTCTGAAAGCTGGAGAGTTCCCTCTGAAACCTGGGAGAAGACAGCAGGTCTCCGGGCAGGGGTAACCCAAGCCAGCTTAGTCCGCTCCCAGGGCCAGTCAGGAAATTTGCATGAAAAGAAGGATGCTCCTCTGAGGCTTCCCCTCCTTTCCTACCAGGGATAGTCATCCTGGGGCTAAGGTCCGACAGCAGGTGGAAGAGACAGCCCCTGCGCGTGGAGAGTCTTCCTGAGGGGATGCCCCGTGCCTTCCTGGTCAGGAGTCGGCGTCCACAGCCACCTAACTGGGGCCACTTGCCTGACCAGCTCCGGGGAGATGCTTATATCCCAGGTGGGTCCCTCACCGTGCCTGGAGGTAAGGGGCAGGGGAGACGCAAAGCATCACCATCTGGCTTCTCTCCTCAGATTGCAGCAGCCTGGGGGGGCCACTGGCGCAACAGTCATCCAGTGTCAGGGATCCGTGGGCAGCGGTGAGTGTGGGGCTGGCCCAAGCCAGCTGTTTCGCTCCTGCCTGCACTCAGCCTTAATGAAGCTGACGGCCTCTTCCTCCCTAGGCCCATCTGCACAAGCCCTCACACCTCAGGACCTGTCCACCTCTGCTTCTCTCTGTTGGGAATGCCTCTCCTTTCCTAGTAGTGAGCTCTCTACTGTTAGGTCCCACCCTAGGCACCTAACAGGGTGGGCAGCCACAGGGATCTCTGTCCAGCAGGGCAGAACAAGATTCAGCCCCACATGGGGATGATCTGCCTTATGTCAGAACATGGGAGAAGGTGACAAGAGTGTGATGGGAGGTAAGGGCTATTTCAGCTGTGCACACATTAGAGGAAGGAAAGCGCCAGCTGGAATGTAGTATGTTCACGAGAACCAGGCACTATTCCAGACATGGGGTTTTATATTCAGCAGGAATAAGACAGAAATTCACAAATGATGGAGTTTGTATTCTGGTGGGGGCTGCAGGTATAGACAATAAAATTAGCCAGGTGTGGGGGCTCACACCTGTAATCCCAGCACTTTGGGAGGCCAAGGCGGGCGGATCACTTGAGGTCAGGAGTTTGAGACCAGCCTGGCCATGTTGTAATTTTAGTCTCTACTAAAATTACAAAAAGTAGCCAGGCTTGGTGGCACGTGCCTGTAATCCCAGCTACTTGGGAGGCTGAGGCAGGAGAATCTCTTGAACCTGGGAGGTGGAGGCTGCAGTGCACCGAGATTGTGCCAGTGCACTCCAGCCTGGGCAATAGAGTGAGACTCTGTTCCAAAAAAACAAAAACAAAAATTCGCCAGGCGTGATAGCATACACCTGTAACTCCAGCTCCTCAGGAGGCTGAGGCAGGAGAATCAATTGAACCTGGAGGCAGGGGTTGCACTGAGCCAAGATTGTGCCACTGCATTCTAGCCTGGGCAACACAATGAGACTCCATCTCAAAAAAAAAAAAGACAATAAAATTAGAAAAGTAGGCCAAGCATAGTGGCTCACGCCTGTAATCCCAGCACTTCGCAAGGCCAAGGTGGGTGGATTGCTTCAGGTCAGGAGTTAGAGACCAGCCTGGCCAACATGGTGAAACCCCATCTTTGTGACAAATACAAAAATTAGCTGGGCATGGTGGTCTATGCCTGTAATCCCAGCTACTGGGGAGGATGAGGCACAAGAATCACTTGCCTTGGAGGCGGAGGTTGCAGTGAGCTGAGATCGAGATCACAGCACTGAACTCCAGCCTGGGTGGCAGAGCAAGACTCTCAAAAAAAAAACGTTTATGTCACTTCGGAAGATAGGACTTGGCATGGAGAAGGGCCATGGGATAGTGAGGGAAGGCCCTGGAGAGTGGCAGGTACACATGTTAATCACTGTCTCCGCCTTCCTAAATCCTCTATGGCTCTGGGCACTCGGTACTCATTTACAGAGTAACGAAGGGTGGGCAGGGTCCAACCATAGGGGCTAATAACTCCCACATCCCTCCAGCAGCCCACACAGGGCAACCTGACCTCTGCTCCCAGGGGCCCAGGGACGCTGGGCTGCCCACTCTGCCCTAAGGCCTTCCCTCTGCAGCGCATGCTGACACGGCACCTCAAGTGCCACAGCCCTGTGCGCCGCCACCTGTGTCGCTGTTGTGGCAAGGGCTTTCATGACGCCTTCGATCTCAAGCGCCACATGAGGACTCACACTGGTGAGCAGTGGTAGGGATGGGAAAAGGCTGCTGGGCCCAAGGTGGGGATGGAAGGAAATGGAGAGAGGTGCTGGGATGTGGAGTGTCCAGGGTTTGTGTACGTGGGGCGTGGGGACTCCAGACATAATGTCCCTCGGACCCCAGCAGGTGGGTGTAAGGTGGCACCAAGATAGGGGCATGGCAAGGGACGCAGAGTGCAGACGGATGTGGGCTATATGATTCAGGCTCCAGATCCGAGGGCAAGGGAAGGCCTCTCTGTCCCCCAGGAGAGGGAACATCCTGGTGAAGGAGGGTGGGGAAACAGGTGTCTGGCCCATGTCTGCACTGGGTGGGGGCAGCACATGGTGGGTCATGGGTGGAAGAATCTGAAGAGCTTGGAATAGGGACCGGAAATGCTAAATGCTGTAAAACACGTGGGGGTGCTTTAGTCCAGAGCCCATTGCCCTTCCTGTCCAGCCCTCCCCTGCGTGCCCATCTGTGCAGGGATCCGGCCTTTCCGCTGTAGTGCTTGCGGGAAAGCGTTTACGCAGCGCTGCTCCCTGGAAGCTCACCTTGCTAAGGTGCATGGGCAGCCAGCCAGCTACGCTTACCGTGAGCGCCGCGAGAAGCTGCACGTGTGCGAGGACTGCGGTTTCACCAGCTCCCGGCCGGAGGCCTACGCGCAGCACCGTGCCCTGCATCGCGCGGCCGGATACGACGTGCCAGTGTCCTCCCAACGAGGCAAATAAACACAGAAAACTCGCACGTGGAATCTGGTGTTTATTACACTCGGGGAAGAGGTGAGGTCACTCGGTCCAGCGGTGGCCGCAGTGTGGGGCCGTGCACACGTAGTACAGACGCATGGCGTCCTGGCAGAAAGGATGCATGGTTAGCAAGGTTCTGTACCCAGCAGCACCTCACCCCAAAAGAACAGGCAAGAGAACTTCCCCAATAGGTAAGAGTCCGGCCCAGGATTCAAGAAATGCAGGGACACCCTTATTGGTATCACCAGCCCCGGGAAGGACCAAGCAAGCCCCAGATACTTAGAAAGCCCTTGTGCCACTTACCTCGGCCCGGGCACTGTGTGACTGGAAGAACACAGCCTCCTTGTGGCCACACCTGAGGGGGTGGGAGCTCAGTCATTGGGAGCTTGACATCCTTCCCTCCTCCCTTCACCCAGTGAGGACAAGCCTCACTGTCCCTCCCCAGCAGCAGCTAAGCGCTCACTTCTGGCACGGGTGGTCCTCGGTCCGCGGCAACGTGGGGTCCTGGGACACGTCGGCGATAATCTGGGTCAGTTCGCTGCAGGGACGCAGGGGTGCATAATTACGCTCAGACCCGGCCTCCAGAGCCAACACCCCCGCCCCCAGCTCCGGGATCGCCACTCACTCCACTTCGTGCGTGATCTTGTTGACATAGATGCAGCTGTTGTCGGCCTCCTGCTGGTAATCACAGTTCCGGCACTGCCAGAGGGCAAGTGTAGGGGAAAGGGAGTCACGAAGGGAGTCACGGAGGGATTCCGGATGAGACTGGGAGGGGAGGGCAGGGTGATCCCGGAGGGTATGACGACGGGACAGAGTCTTCGGGGATGGACAGGACAGTCGGGATAACTTGGGGTGCAGCGGGGGGCAAATAGGGAGTCGGGTCACAGAGGCAGGAGACAGGGCGGGGCCGCGCTGGGAACAGTTGGACCGGCCGGGGAAGACCTGGGCGCTCACCGCGTAGAGCAGAATGCGGTTCTCCTTGTCTTCCTTGGGGTATAGCATGTTGTTACTGTGGGGAGAGCGAGGTGCCAAGGGGTCAGTCCTGGAGCCATTCCTCACCCCCTGAGCCATTCCTCACCCCCTTTCCACATTACCCGCTCCCTCAGCCTCACCATTCCTGACAGAAGCGAATACCCACGAAGCCCGGCTCGTAGGTCCCGTCGGGCTCCATGGCGACGCGCAGCCCGCCTAACTTTCTGCGCTTGCTCCGCCGCGCTACAGGCCGCCGGAGGGGCCAGGCCTAGGTGCTTCGCCAAAAGAGGGCGGCACTGCGCACACGTGCTGGCTCTCCCTTCTCCGCGCAAAGGTTTCATTGCTTGCTTCAGTCTTTTGATATCCTAGACTAACTGCTTCCATTTTTTGGGCATCGCCGCCCCAGTTTACAGAATAGTATGGATCTGGTGCCAGAGCAGGGAAAACGACGAGCATCGTAAGCTGCATAACGCTGAGCATCCATGGCAGAAGCCACAGAGCTTGCTTGGCCGAAGGCCAGTGCGCATGCGCGAGTTTACCCTGCGCCGACGGAGGGAGCTCTTGCCAGTCCTTCCTCCAGGCTTCAGTCTTCGCGCCCCGTTCTGGCCGTTTCCCGGCCGCTATTGGAAGAACCGTGAACTCTGGGAGGCCTCCTGGGATTGGCTGGGGCCGGCCCGGGAGTACGGAGAGCTCGCTTCCTGGCAGTGGGGAAGGGAGGCGGCGATTGGCGGACGCTCCTGCCAGGGGAGCGCGGATTGGTCAGACCCGGAGCAGGGGGCGGGGCTGCTATCCCAGCAGCGGCGGCGGCTGCGACTGCGACTGCGACTGCGGAGAGGGCGTGAGGCGGCTGGAGCGGGCGTGAGGCGGCTGGACCGCGGTGCGGGCCCAGGCAGGGCGCGGCAAGATGGAGGTGACGGGGGTGTCGGCGCCCACGGTGACCGTTTTCATCAGCAGCTCCCTCAATACCTTCCGCTCCGAGAAGCGGTACAGCCGCAGCCTCACAATTGCTGAGTTCAAGGTGTGGCCATGGGGGCGGGTCCGGAGGGGCGGGGAGAAAAAGAAATTGGGGGAGGCTCCCCGAAGGAGTGGTGGGGAGGGGCCGGGGAGCGACAGGGCGGGGTCGAAGGTGATCCCGAGCTGCGGAGGCTGGGGACCCGGCCGCGGCGAGGCAAGGCCATAGAGAACCCGAGATTGCAGAGACGAGGGGTGGGGCCAGCGAAAAATCCAGTGGTCCAGAGGGCGGGGCAAGGGGCGGGACAAGAGGCGAGGAGCCGGGCCCAGTGGGTCCTGACTGGGGGGTGTTTTGGAGGAACAGGGATGTGGGGATGGTGATTTATGCAAGGGGCGGGTCCCCTGGCCGCCTTCTCACCCTGCCCCCTCCTCGCAGTGTAAACTGGAGTTGCTGGTGGGCAGCCCTGCTTCCTGCATGGAACTGGAGCTGTATGGAGTTGACGACAAGTTCTACAGCAAGCTGGATCAAGAGGATGCGCTGCTGGGCTCCTACCCTGTAGATGACGGCTGCCGCATCCATGTGAGGGCTCTCTACCTGGGACACTCCCCCCCAGCCCTCCCCCACCCCCTGGCCACCATTCATTTGGTTATTCGACAGATACTTGCTGGGTTTTGCCCTGAGTGATACCCAAGATAGGTCCTGCCCTCCTGGAGCCTCCAGTGCAGCCTGACAAGAGACAGACCCATCACTAGACAGGGACAGCCTAGAGTGGTCTGGGCTGGGATCAGGAAATCCCAGGGGACTGGGGCCACCCAAAAGAGGTGCCTGACTCCACCTGGGAGAATCAGAGAGGGCTTCCTGGAGGAAGGGATGTTTGAGCTGAGACCTGAAGGATGAGGAAAGGGTGAGTTAAGAGAAAGAGGTGGAAAGGAGGGAGCAGGGTGTACAGAAGCCTGGAATGTGAGGTAGGTCACAGTGAGTGACCACGCTGGACAGCTTGGGAGAAACCAGAACACAGAGGACCTCATCATGTCGTTTCTGTCGTTTTTGTTTTTTTGAGACAGTCTGACTTTGTCGCCCAGGCTGGAGTGGAGTGCAGTGCCATGATCTGAGCTCACTGTAACCTTCACCTCCTGGGTTCAAGCCATCCTCGTGCCCCAGCCTCCCGAGTAGCCAGGATTACAGGCGCCCGCCTCGCTAATTTTTGTATTTTTAGTAGAGACAGGTTTTCACCATGTTGGCCAGGCTGGTCTGGAACTCCTGACCTCAGGTGATCAACTCACCTTGGCCTACCAAAGTATTGGGATTACAGGCGTGAGCCACCGTGCCAGCCCCTTTCTGTCCTCATTCCCTCCCCTCCTCACTCAGTCTGTAGCAGCCGTGTTGCCTCTTGCACAGCCCAGGTGAGCTCTGCCTCTGGATCCTTGGCCTGAATGGTTCTTTTGTGATGTGCCTGCTCGGCCCACCTTTCCTTCTGGCCTTTATTTAAAGTGTCACCATTCTAGTGAAGCCTTCATTGGCCTCAGTGTAAATGTTCACCTCATCCCTTTCCCCTTCTTTGCTTTATTTTAGATTTTTGTGTTTAGCACTAATTCTCCTCTGACACACTCTGGATTTTTCTCATTGGTCTGGTTTATTTACTGTCTCCCCAGATTTGAGTGCCCTGAGGGCAGAAATTTTGCTCTTTCTAATTTCACTGCTGTGTCCCCAGCACTTGGAACAGTGCCTGGGACAGAGAAGATACTCCGTGAATCGTTTTGTATTTTTTTTTTTTTGAGATAGAGTTTTGTCTTGTGGCCCAGGCTCGAATCCGGTTGTGTGATCTCAGCTCACTGCAACCTCTGCCTCCCGGGTTCAAGAGATTCTCCTGCCTCAGCCTCCCAAGTAGCTGAGAGTACAGGCATGCACCACCACGCCTGGCTAATTTTGTAATTTTGTATTTTTAGTAGAGATGGGGTTTCACCATGTTGTCTAGGCTGGTCTCAAACTCTTGACCTCAAGTGATCCACCTGCCTTGGCCTCCCAAAGTGCTGGGATTACAGGCGTGAGCCACCACTCGCAGCCCCTTGAATCATTGTTGAATGATGAATTGAATCCATAAAGTAAGAGTGCAAGGATAATGTAATTGTCTCTGTTTTGCAGAAGAGAAAACTTGGCTTCAAGGCAGAATTTTCTTTTTTTCTTTTTTTTTTGAGACGGAGTCTTGCTCTGTCGCCCAGGCTGGAGTGCAATGGCGTGATCTTGGCTTATTGCAACCTCCGCCTCCTGGGTTCAAGTGGTTTTCCTGCCTCAGCCTCCGGAGTAGCTGGGATTACAGCTGTCCACCACTACATCTGGCTAATTTTTGTATTTTTAGTAGAGATGGGGTTTCACCATGTTAGTCAGGCTGATCTTGAACTCCTGACCTCAAGTAATCCACCCGTCTAGGCCTCCCAAAGTGCTGGGATTACAGGCGTGAGCCACCGCGCCCAGCCCCGAATTTACTTTATTTTTCTTGCCTCAGGTTTATTTGTACAAATAGCGCAGGAGGACCCCAGCCCCATGTAGACAGCAGCCCCGGGGGGTCGAACCAGTCTTTCTGTCTTCACGTTGGCAGACAGAGATATCTACTCTGAAGCCTTTGTAGGGGCCTGGGCACCTTTGGGAGCCTGAGCTGGAACTGAAGCTGGAGGTGCAGCCTGAGCCTTGGTTTGATCCTTGGCCTTGGCCTCTGGCCGGCATAGTCTGAACCCCTTGGCAAGGCAGGTACGAGCATACTTCCCAAGCTTGGGGTAGGCAGTCTAGGCAAGTCGATTGAGCTTGCGTCTGACACCCTTTGCGATCTTGGGTTTAACCTCCTTGGGCTTCATGAGGGCCTTGATAGGCTCAGCACCTGCACTCATGGCCCTGGCATTGTGGGCCTGCATCTTTTTTTTTTTTTGGAGATGGAGTCTCACTGTGTCACCCAGGCTAGAGTGCAGTGGCACGATCTCGGCTCACTGCAACCTCCACCTCCCAGGTTCATGTAATTCTCCTGCCTCAGCCTCCCCAGTAGCTGGAACTACAGGTGTGCGCCACTGTGCCGGCTAATTTTTGTATTTTTAGTGGAGCCGGGGTTTCACCATGTTGGTCAGGCTGGTCTTGAACTCCTGACCTCAAGTGATCCACCCACCTTAGTCCCCAAAAGTGCTGGGATTACAGGCGTGAGCCACCGCGCCTGGCCGGCCTGCATCTCCTTTTGGCCCTTCTTGTATTTCTTGGCAAAGCGCATGTTCCTCAGAAACTTAGGGTCCACCCCCTTAAGAGATTCGTGTCTTTGTGATCAGGGTTTCTTGAAACCATTTCTCTGCCATTTTGGGGACTGGATATGTGTGTTGTGGTTCTTGGACTTGGTCACGTCTTCACCTTAAGCTGTGGTTCCCAAAGCACCTGGAACTGGAAGAGCCCAGAGTTTACTTTCTTAAGGGTGGCTGTCAGTAGCATTTTGACCCCAGTTTGCATGACTCCCGGAGACACTGTGTCTGGAAAAGTGCTTCTTTTTTCTCTTGTTGATTCAGTAACTGTTCATTGCCCATCCGTGTTATGCCCAGGGGTATAGTTATGACTGTATCTGAGAAGGTCCAGGGTATGAGGTAGATGTTGGCTAAATGACCAGAGGACTGAGTGTGAAGCGTCAGTGGAGGCGGGCTGTGTAGGAGATCATGGAGCTGGGAGACCCTATCCTGGGGTACCTGATGCATCAGTGAGGTCTGGGAGGACATCCTGGAGGCGGTGCTGCCAGAGCAGAGACACGAAGCCTAAAAAGAATTGCCCCTCAGGCCAGGCACGGTGGTTCACACCTGTCATCCCAGCGCTTTGGGAGGCTGAGGTGGGCAGATCATCTGAGGTCAGGAGTTTGAGAGCAGCTGGCCAACATGTGAAACCCCATCTCTACTAAAAATACAAAAATTAGCTGAGCATGGTGGCAGGCACCTGTAATCCCAGCTACTCAGAAGGCTGAGGCAGGAGGATCACTTGAACCCAGGAGGCGGAGGTTGCAGTGAGCCCAGATGGTGCCACTGTACTTCAATCTGGGTGATAGAGCGAGATCCTATCTTATAAAAAAGAAAAAAAAAGTGTTAACTGAAGAGGGAGAAGGGGTGCTCCCGGAGTGGGGCACAGAACAGCAAACACTCCAAGGCGGGAGGGAGCGCAGTGGGGATTAAGAGAGGTCACTTCTGTGCCCAAACGGTGTGGAAGCTGGGGAAGACTCTGACCTGGCTCACGTGTTCACAGGCCCCCTCTGGC
Source organism: Alouatta palliata (assembly GCA_004027835.1). Lineage (NCBI taxonomy): Eukaryota > Metazoa > Chordata > Mammalia > Primates > Atelidae > Alouatta > Alouatta palliata. The sequence goes on from PVKV010006291.1 coordinate 96,381, forward strand.
TGTGCGTAGGGGGCAGATGGTGGAGGACAGGAAGAGGAGGGAGAGCAGGAGGGGGCTGCTGTGAGAGTCCAGATAAGGAGACGAGGCCAGGGGCTCTGGGTCAGGCCTCTGCTGGGTGCGGAGGACTGAGTCTTTGGGCCACCCTGGGCAGCGGAAGCTGAGGGATGCAAGTGTTGAGGCATAGGCGGAGGCACCCTTGAACAGGTTTCACACCTGGGAGGTTCAGGTACACACAGACCTCCCCGGCCGCTCAAGGAAGTTGTCGCAGAGGTGGGGCCTCCAGGGAAATTGTACTTTTTGTCTCTATAAATATTACCCGTATTCATTGTTTAAAATAACAGAACTTCAAATTTGTGAAAATTCTCAACATGGGCCGGGCGCGGTGGCTCACGCCTGTAATCCTAGTACTTTGGGAGGCCGAGGCGGGTGGATCACGAGGTCAAGAGATCGAGACCATCCTGGTCAACGTGGTGAAACCCCGTCTCTACTAAAAATACAAAAATTAGCTGGGCGTGGTGGCGTGCGCCTGTAGTCTCAGCTACTCAGGAGGCTGAGGCAGGAGAATTGCTTGAACCCAGGAGGCGGAGGTTGTGGTGAGCCGAGATCGCGCCATTGCACTCCAGCCTGGGTAACAAGAGCGAAACTCCGTCTCAAAAAAAAAAAAAAAAAAAATTCTCAACGTAGTGGAAGTTCTCAGGGATGCTTGATGCGGAGATAAAGACCATTCCTACCTTGCTATGTTAGCGCAGTGGCTCAGGCCAGATGCTTTGGGGTGTTCCTTGGGCCCTCTCTCTCCCTCAACCCCACATCCACTCTCTCAGCAAATCCTGTCGGCTCCACCTACAAAAACTTCCCTGACCCTGGTCCAGCCTCCATCCTTCCCCCAACCTCACCATCCCGGCAGCTTCCTCCCTGGCCTCCCCACTCCCCATCTCAGCCAGAGGGAGCCTGGGACCACCTGAGTCAGGCCAGGGCCCTCCTGGCTCAGAGCCTTGCCCTGGCAGCACCTCACTCCAGGTAAATACCAAAGTCCAGGTCAGGTGTGGTGGCTCATGCCTGTAATCACAGCACACTGGGAGGCAGAGGCGGGAGGAACTCTTGAGGTCAGGAGTTAGAGACCAGCCTGACCAACACGGCAAAACCTCATCTGTACTAAAAAAATACAAAAATTAGCTGGGTGTGGTGGGGTGCACTTGTAGTCCTAGCTGCCCAGGAAGCGGAGGCAGGAGAATCACTTGAACCAGGGGGAGATGGAGGTTGGAGTGAGCCGAGATGGTGCACACATCCCAGCCTGGGCAACAGAGCAAGACTGTGTCAAAAAAAAAAAAAAAAAAGGAGCTCACGCCTGTAATCCCAGCACTTTGGGAGGCCGAGGTGGGTGGATCACAAGGTCAAAAGATGGAGACCATCCTAGCCAATATGGTGAAACCCCGTCTCTACTAAAAATACACAAATTATCTAGGCATGGTGGCAGGCGCCTGTAGTCCCAGCTACTCAGGAGGCTGAGGCAGGAGAATCACTTGAACCCAGGAGGTAGAAGTTGTAGTGAGCCGCGATCGCACCACTGCACCCCAGCCTGGTGACGGAGTGAGACTCCATCTCAAAAAAACAACAACATAATGTGGCGTGTTCTGAGAAGAATTAAAAAAAAAAAAAAAAAAAAGAAGTCTACCACAGTCCCTTGTGTCTTCCACTCTCTCTCTGGCTCGCTCCACCCACCCACGCCACCCACTCCAAAGGGTGAAGGACATTTCTACCTCTGGCCGTGGGCACCTGCTCTTCCTGCTCATCCTTCAGGCCTTGGCTCAAACATCGCCCGTTTGGGGAAGCCTGCCCTCCCGTGCTCCTTAAGCCTCCTGTCTGCGACATTTTCTTCACAGCCACGCTCTGGTGTTTCACAGATCATAGCCACGCTCTGCTGTTTCGCAGGTCACGGCCGCGCTCTGGTGTTTCGCAGGTCACGGCCGCGCTCTGGTGTTTCGCAGGTCACGGCCGCGCTCTGGTGTTTCGCAGGTCACAGCTCATAGCCGCGCTGTGGCGGCATGTGGGGGACTTCTGGGGACAGAGACAGCCTCCAGGAGTTTGGATGGGGGTGAGGAAGGGGAAGTGGCCAGTGTATGTACCTACTTCTCCCTTCCACCAGGCTCAGGAGAGGAGAGAAGGCCCTAGTAGGGGCAAGGGAGAGGAATGTGTTTTTCCCAGGTAGGAGACGCTGACGTCCCTGCACCCAGGCCTCCCTGGCCAGATCCTGATCCCCACCAAGCCCCTCCTCTCACACAGGTCATTGACCACAGCGGTGCCCGCCTTGGTGAATATGAGGACGTGTCCCAGGTGGAGAAGTACACCATCTCACAAGAAGCCTACGACCAGAGGCAAGGTATGGGCAGGTGGGCGTTGAGGGGTGCGTTGGGGCCAGAGGGAGTATGTGCAGGCAGGGAGCAGGCGGGTAGACAGGGCCGCTGCAGGGAGGCCAGTGGTGTGGACAGCGGGGGCTGAGAGCTTGGGGGGATATAGGTGTAAGGCTGGGAGTGGGGACAGGCGGGGGTCTGGGGTGGGAATGAGGGCTGGGAGGTGTCCGAGTGTGGGCAGTCAGATGTGGTAGGTGGAGGACCGGGAAAGTGGAGGGTTTGAGGGGTAGGTGTGGGGGCTGGGTGTTGGAGCAGTCAGGGTCAGACAGGAACATGTGGAGGGCGGTACAGGTGGGATGTCGGGGGACAGGGTGGCAGTCAGTGAGGGCGCCTGGGATGGATCAGAGTGTTGGGGATCCGGGGGCCTCAGGGCGGGAGGAGGGCGGAGGAGGAAGGCGGGATGTGAAGGTGGCTGTGGCTGAAGACGTGAGGCCATGGGTCCTGTGGCGAGGTGAGGGATGCTGGCCGCACCCCTTCTGTTTCTGGGTTGTGAGGGGACCCCTGGAGTCCTAGGAGAGGCTGAGACTGCGTTGGGAGACCTGGGGCTTGGGTGACAGCCCTTTGTCACCTGGAAGAGAGAGTTCCTCTGTGAATGGGCGCCTCGTGGCTGGAGCATCATCATGTTAGGCCAGAGGCCCGGCTGACACCCGAACTGACCCGAACATTGTACCCAATAGGGAATTCTTCAAACCTCACCACCCTCCCCACTGTCTGCTGTTTTCATCTTTATGCCCGTGTGTACCCATCCCCCAGTCATCTGCAGCCACTAATGTACCCCTCTGCCCGCAGACACGGTCCGCTCCTTCCTGAAGCGCAGCAAGCTCGGCAGGTACAACGAGGAGGAGCGGGCGCAGCACGAGGCCGAGGCCGCCCAGCGCCTCGCTGAGGAGAAGGCCCAGGCCAGCTCCATCCCGGTGGGCAGCCGCTGTGAGGTTCGGGCGGCAGGGCAGTCCCCTCGCCGGGGCACCGTCATGTATGTAGGTGCGTGGCAAAGCCGGAGGGAACGCTGTGTGTGCAGAGGAGCCTCAGGCTCTGCCTTGGGGCGCTGGGTGGGGGGCTTGAAACTAAATCTCTGGAGTAGGCGGACCCATCTGCCGACACTGACCTCTGGAGTGTTTGTGGAGGGAAGTGGGAGGCGCGGGCGGAGTGATCTGTCCGGCAAGGGAGGAAGCAGAGGCCAGTCTCGTGAACTGTGCGGCTTGGAAGCGCAGGGCACACTGTCGGTTGCTGTGGGAAAACGGGGTGCCCAGGAGTGAGGGGAACGCAGAGGGCTATGTGAGCCCAGAGGAAGCACCTGGGGGCTGGGAGAATCTGAAGGAAAGTGGGCAGCAGCGAAGTGAGAAGGGAGGACGAGTTCCCGGGAGTAGCCGGTGCAGGTGAGCAGGATGTCCATCGGGGAAGGGGAGCCAGAGGAGAGGGGAGAAGTGAGGTTAGGGCATGGGCAGTGGGGCGTCATAGGGGAAAGCTGTGGATTTTTTAAAAAAGCAGGCCGGGCATGATGGCTCACGCCTGTAATCTCAGCACTGTGGGAGGACTAGGTGGAAGGCTTGCTTGACCCCGGAGTTGGAGGTTACAGTGAGCTATGATTGTGGTGTCATTGCACCCCAGCCTGGGCACCAGAGAAAGACCCTGTCTAAAAAAAAAAAAAAAAGGCTGGGTGCAGTGGCTCACACCTGTAATCCCAGCATTTTGGGAGGCTGAGACAGGAGGATCACTTGAACCCAGGAGTTTGAGACCAGCCTGGGCAACATAGTGAGACCCCATCTCTAAAAAAAAAAATCCCACAAAACTTCAGTCAGGTGTGGTGGTGAGCACCTATAGGTGCCCTAGCTACTTGGGAGGCTGAGGTGGGAGGATGGCTTGAGCCCGGAAGGTGAGGCTGCAGTGAGCTATGATCACACCACTGCACTGCAGCCTAGGTGACAGAACGAGACCCTGTCTCAACAAATAAATGAACGAATACATAAATGAAAAGGATTCGGGGGGTGCATGTGTGTATTGTTACACGGGAGTGTTGCATGCTAATGGGGGGGACTGGGCTTCTAGCATGTCCATGACCCAAATTGTGAACATTGTACCCAATAGGGAATTTTTCAAACCTCACCACCCTCCCCGCTTCTGGCATCCCCACTGTCTGCTGTTTTCATCTTTATGCCCGTGTGTACCCATCCCCCAGTCATCTGCAGCCACTAATGTACGTTCTGTCTCTGATTTGCCAATTCTGGATGTTTCATACGCATAGGATCATGCAATCTGTGGCCTTTTGTGACTGGCCGCCACTGAGCAGAACGCTTTCAAGTTTCATCCGTGTCGCCCGTGTGTCAGTACCGCCCTGCTGCCAGATAGCACCGCATTGTATGCATATGCCACATGTTATTTATCCGGTCATCAGTTAGTGGACTTTAGGGTCATTTCTATTTTTTTCTTTTTCCTAAATTGAAACAGGGCCTGGCTATTGCCCAGGCTGAAATGCAGTGGCGCAATCTCAGCCACTTCAGCTTTCACCTCCCGGGCTCAGGCCATCCTCCCACCGTGGCCTCCTGAGTAGCTGGGACTATAGGCATTCATCACCCCGGCTAAAGTTTTGCAGTTTTTTTTTGTTTGTTTTTTTTTTTTTGAGACGGAGTTTAGCTCTTGTTACCCGGGCTGGAGTGCAATGGCACGACCTCGGCTCACCGCAACCTCCGCCTCCCGGGTTCAAGCAATTCTCCTGCCTCAGCCTCCCGAGCAGCTGGGACTACAGGCACGTGCCACCATGCCCAGCTAATTTTTTTTTGTATTTTTAGTAGAGACGGGGTTTCACCATGTTGACCAGGATGGTCTCGATCTCTTGACCTCGTGATCCACCCGCCTCGGCCTCCCAAAGTGCTGGGATTACAGGCGTGAGCCACCACGCCCGGCTAGAGACAGAGTTTCACTGTGTTAGCCAGGATGGTCTTGATCTCCTGACCTCACGATCCGCCCACCTTGGCCTCCCAAAGTGCTGGGATTACAGGCATGAGCCACCCTGCTCCGTCAGTATGTGGTTTTTTGAGAAGGGTGTGTTCATATTCTTTGGCCACGATCATGGCTCACCGTAGCCTCAACTTCCTGTTGCCCACTTTTTAATGGGATTATTTCCCTTTTTTTTTTCTTTGATGTTGAGTTCTTTGACTTCCTTATATATTCCTCTGCCTGCTTTTTCATTGGGATGCTATCTTTTGTTGCTGAATTGTGTATTAGTTTGCTAACAAAGTACCACTCACTGGGTGACTTAAACAAAAGAAATTTATTTCTCACAGTAATGGAGGCTGGAAGTTGAAGATCAAGCAGGTCTGATTTATTCGGAAGCCTCTCTGGCATTGCAACAGTGCCATCCCCATAGGTTTTCACGATGACCTCACTGGCTGGTGTCTTCACCCAGGGAATGGGGGACAGGGGTGGGAGCAGGGACACCAGTGAAGTGGCTACCGTATTAGTCTGCGCAGGAGATGGAGGTGGTCCTAGTGGTAACAGTGGAGGTAGCAAGAATTGGTTCTCACTAAGACAGGCTTTTACTCAATGGACAGGCACAGCCAGGGTGATCCTGAAATTTCATGGGGATTTCTTCTGTGTCCAGCAGTTTCATGGGGATTTCTCTTCTGTGGGCAGGTCTCACAGATTTCAAGCCTGGCTACTGGATTGGCATCCGCTATGATGAGCCACTGGGGAAAAACGATGGCAGGTAACAAACATTCCCACTCAGGTGTCTGTGCATGCGTCAGTGTGCGAGTTCATGCGTGCTGCTGGCTGTGCTGCCCGTGCCAGCATCTGGAGTGGAGCCATGTGAGGGTCCTCTGACCACACCCAACCCCATGCTGCCCTGCAGTGTGAATGGGAAACGCTACTTCGAATGCCAGGCTAAGTACGGCGCCTTCGTCAAGCCAGCAGTCGTGACGGTGGGGGACTTCCCGGAGGAGGACTACGGGTTGGATGAGATGTGACACCCCAGGAATTCCCCCACTCCAGCTCCTAACTCAGCCACTCACTGCCCCTCCTGTGTGTGCCCATGGCCCTCTTCTCCTGACCCCATTTTAATTTTATTCATTTTTCCTCTGCCATTGATTTTTGAGACTCATGCATTAAATTCACTAGAAACCTGGAAAGTGTTTGGAGGACTTGATGATTTGGAGACCCACTGGGTTGCTGGGTAAATAGTGGCCCTTCAGTATCAGGAGCCAGCCTCCATCTCCTTATATATTGCTGCTCCTCCATCTTCTCATCATTCCCACCTCATCTGCTGTAGCTACCAGGAAGAAGAGGAAGGGAGAGGATGTTCTTTGCCTTTAAAAACTATGTACGAGCTTTGTGCAGTGGCAGTATCGTAGCCCGTGAGGTTTATCTGAGGCGCAGTTATTGCTAATTGAAAAAAAAAGTTAGGCCGGGCGCGGTGGCTCACGCCTGTAATCCTAGTACTTTGGGAGGCCGAGGCGGGTGGATCACGAGGTCAAGAGATCGAGACCATCCTGGTCAACATGGTGAAACCCCGTCTCTACTAAAGATACAAAAATTAGCTGGGCATGGTGGCACGTGCCTGTAGTCCCAGCTACTCGGGAGGCTGAGGCAGGAGAATTGCTTGAACCCGGGAGGCGGAGGTTGTGGTGAGCCGAGATCGAGCCATTGCACTCCAGCCTGGGTAACGAGTGAAACTCCGTCTCAAAAAAAAAAACAAAAAAAAACAAGAAAAAGAAAAAAAGAAAAAAAAAGTTTAAAAATAAAAATACGTACGGCCGGGCGCGGTGGCTTACGCCTGTAATCCCAGCACTTTGGGAGGCCAAGGAGGTGGGCAGATCGTGAAGTCAAGAGATCGAGACCATCCTGGCCAACATGGTGAAACCCAGTCCCTACTAAAAAATACAAAAATTAGCTGGGCATGGTGGCACGCGCCTGTAGTCCCAGCTACTCAGGAGGCTGAGGCAGGAGAATCGCTTGAACCCGGGAGGCAGAGGTTGCAGTGAGCCAAGATCGCGCGCGCCACTGCACTCCAGCCTGGCGCCTGGTGACAGAGCAAGACTCTGTCTCAAAAAAAAAACAATTTACAACTCATGCCGGGTGTGGTGGCTCACGCCTGTAATCCCAACACTTTGGGAGGCCGAGGTGGATGGATCACCTGAGGTCAGGAGTTCGAGACCAGCCTCATCAACACCGAGAAACCCCATCTCTACTAAAAGTACAAAATTAACTGGGGGTTGTGGTGCATGCCTATAATCTCAGCTACTCTGGAGGCTAAGGCAGGAGAATTGCTTGAACCCGAGAGGCGGAGGTTGCAGTGAGCTGAGATTGTGCTATTGCACTCCAGCCTTGGCAACAGAGCAAGACCCTATCTCAAAAAAAAAAAACTATGTACAACTCAGCCAGGCATGGTGGCTCATGCCTGTAATCCCAGCACTCTGGGAGGCCGAGCTGGTGGATTGCTTGAGCCCAGGAGTTTGAGACCAGCCTGGGCAACATGGCGAAACTTTATCTCTACCAAAAATGCAAAAAAAATGAGCCAGGTGTGATGGCGCATGTCTGTAGTACCAGCTACATGGGAGGCTGAGGTTGGAGGATCACTTGAGCCCAGAAAATGGAGACTACAGTGAGTTAGGATGGCACCACTGCACTCCAGCCTTGATGACAGAGCAAGACCCTGTCTCAAAACCAAAAAAAAAAAAAAACCGCTCTGTGTGGTGGCTCACGCCTATAATCCCACCACTTGTGGAGGCTGAGGCAGATGGATCATGAGGTCAGGAGATCAAGACCATCCTGGCCAACATGGTGAAACCCTATCTCTACTAAAAATACAAAAATTAGCTGTCTGTGGTGGTGCACACCTGTAATCCCAGCTATTCGGTAGCCTGAGGCAGGAGAATGGCTTGAACCCGGGAGGTGGAGATTGTAGTGAGCTGAGATCATGTCACTGCACTCCAGCCTGGCAACAGAGGGAGACATCGTCTCAAAAAAAAGAAAAGAAAAATAAAAGACCAGGCATGGGGGCTGATGCCCATAATCCCAGCACTTTGGGAGACCTAGGAGGGCAGACTACTTGAACTCAGGAGTTCAAGACCAGCCTGGGCAACATGGCAAAAACACTGTCTCTACCAAAAAAAAAAAAAGCTGGGTGTTGTGGTGCATACCTGTAGATCCAGCTACTTGGGAGGCTGAGGTGGGAGGATCACCTGAGCCTGGGGAGGTAGAAGCTGCAGTGAGCTGTGTTCACACCACTGCACTTCAGCCTGGGTGATAGAGTGAAACCCTGCCTAAAAAAAAAAAAAAAAAAAAAACAGGGGCTGAGGCTCATGCCTGTAATCCTAGCACTTTGGGAGGCTGAGGCGGGTGGATCATTTGAGGTCACAAGTTCGAGACCAGCCTGGGCAACATGGTGAAACCCTGTGTCTACTAAAAATACAAAAATTAGCGGGGCATGGCGGCCAGCTCCTATAGTAATCTCAGCCACTCTGGAGGTTGAGGCAGAAGAATCGCTTGAACCCGGGAGGCAGAGGTTGCAGTGAGCCGAGATCCCGCTGCTGCACTCCAGCCTGGGCGACAGAGGGAGACTCCATCTCAAAAAAAAAAAAAAAAAAATGCGTACCTCACGACACTAGCGCCTTGCGTGTCACGTTACTAAAGACTATATACATCCAACAGTCACTGGGCCAGTTTCCTTTAATCCTCACAGCGGGCCCTGTCCGCAAATCTTTCACCGTGCCGGTCCCCACCCCACCTTTCCTGCGCAAAGTTTGGGGTTGGGAGGGAATGCCCAGGGGTTGCCAGTGTTGTACTGGCCCGAGCATAGAAAGTCAACACCAAGACTAAAGTATGCCAAATTGCAGGGTCTTTATTGCTGGTGGCCACGGAGGACTCGCGTCTCTCCAACCTGTGGCCCCGAAAGGAGGGTGTCAAGAACTTTTATACCCGTAAAAATCACCTTGGGGGTGAAGGTGAGGGGCGGGGGTGGGGGTGAGGGTTTCAGACATTCCGAGGGCTAGTGGATTCTGTGAATCACCTCTGGGCGGAGATGAGGGTGAGGAGTTCCGGACATTCCGAGGGCCAGGGGACTTTTTGACATTCTGATTGTTACTTAAGTGTTTCACAAAAGTCAAGATTAGCATTTGTTTACACATTGTCTGGGTAGGGTGGCAATTAGTCCTTAATTACTTATTCACATTTGGGTTATACAGAGCAGTTTCAACAGAAAGCCAAGGTGTGGTTGAGGTATGCAGGTTTATGGGGCTTTTTACCGTATCACACCAGGACTTGGGCTCACCTCCCAGGTCCCGGAACCTTAGCGTCCCTAGCCTCGGTAATGACCGCCCAGCTGCCACAAGGGGGCAGCAGCGCACCGTTCAGACGCTGCGCGGATGGTGCATTATGGGACACGTAGTCTCTAGGGCAGCACAGGCGGTAGTTCCAGCCTGGAACGCAAACGGCATTTCCCAGAAAACTGCGCGAGCATCTCGGTCTGGTTTTGCCCGAAACTGGAAGCTGAGGTCTCGCCCCTCGCAGCGTTGCGGGGGGATGGTGGGATGTAGGTGTTGGCTCCTCCCGGTCCCCTCCCAAGCCTGTTCAAGCACAGGGCGTTTCCATTTAAAAAAAGAAAAGATCCCTTTTGCCGGGCGAGGTGTCAGAGCCCCGGGAGCGAAAGTGTTGATAATATTAGAATTCGTTTCTCTTCAAAAATCTATCTCCCTTGTCCTTTGTTCTGTAAACTGCCCCTTCCCGCCGCTGCAACCCATACCTTCTCAAATAGCCAATCGGAATCACCTTAGATTGCGCAACCCCAGCCTTTGAGGGAAAGACCCCTGCTCTCCTTCGTTAGGTGCGCCCTTGCTCTTCCGACTGTTGCAGGCTCCGGCAGCACCATTCTGCAGAAGTAAAGTTTTC